>CAKOAT010397376.1:416616-507191 GCA_932364175.1 Eruca vesicaria subsp. sativa
TTTGATAATCCAGTATCCGACCACTAAGCGTGATCGACTAGCCCACCGGGCCTAAGCCCATGCCATTACAGGATTTTTAAGCCTCCACTTAAGGGCCCCTGGTTACGCGAAGTGGTCTGGAGGGCGAGAGCAGCCCATGTAAATACCCTCGTGGCCCGCACAAATGTTTGCAGCTGTGGGGATTCGAAGCCAGAGTATTAAGGTCAAAGCTCTCTCAGCTGGACATCGTCCCACCACTAGCCCACTTGCGCGGGTTATAAATGACGTCCTCTCTGTTGTTCGCTTTCTTACAATTGTTCCTTTACATTGACTGACTTTACAATTTGTCTCTTGTTCGATATGTGGTTGTTTCCTGATCTGAGTGTGTCACAGCGCGGTTTCCGGTGACATTACAGCACCTCAGGCGGCTCATGATTGATTATCGTGGCTGGTCGCGTTGGAACGGTGGCTCCGTCATGCACGTTCTCCATAATGAGAAACATCAATGGATCTCCAGCATCAAAGCTTTGTCTCTGGTGATGAATAATTGATCACGTTGACAACAACACAACGTCTCGTCAGTAATGGGTGTCGCGTAAGGAGACCAAAAAGAGAAAAAAAGAAGAAGAAAAATCAAAAGTGAAGGAGATGACGAATAAGAAAATAAAAGAGATCAAAGGAGGAGGAAGACTTTGACTGCAAATCCTTTTTTCTTGTTGTAGGGTTTGCACAAAAGAGAATAAATATATGTGACCATCAAATAAATTAATTCGGCGGAAAAGATACAATTGGTTTAATTAATAAACAAAACCAAACTGGTTTGTAATAATGGATCGCTACAGTGGGTATTTACATAATCAGCGGCTGAATGTCTTCTGAGTTTATAAATCTAATTGTGATAATTTTGCTTAGGATAAAACTATGATGTCATCGGTTCACTTCAATCCACCAAATCATAATTTCTCAAAGACGCCGTTTACACAAATTGCAAAACCGTCATCATCTCTATGAAGAGTCGTCTCTTATCGCAAATATATATAATAGATTCTACAGGTTTTACAGATTTCTTGTAGTTCATTCATCAGTTTCTCTCGTTCTTTCATTATCTCTTCTGATTTTTCTTCTCTCTTTTTGAGGACCAGTTCGGTCAATTCCTTTTTTTTGTGTAGACATTCGTTGCCGTTGTTGTTCGATCCTTTCTTCCTCTCGCCCTCTCTCTTTTCCCCTAAATGAAACATCATTTTGAAAAACATCATAATGATTTTTTTTTTAACACTGGTAACATCTTATTAATTATGTAAACCTTTTCTCTCAGTGATTTTAATTTTCTTGCTATCGAGGTAAATTATACCGATCATATAATTTTGTCTATTTAGAAAATAATTACAAGTCGAAATTAGTGTATGGAGAAGTTTTGATTAATAAGCTCATCTAAAATATTTGTAACAACAAAGAAAAATGATGTCAAAAAAATAAAGGAAAAGTTACCAGTGATATGTGGAGATTTCAATGCCTTAGTAGAACTAGATCTCCGAGATTTACCTAATTATGTTGAAAAAGTATTTTATAATATACTCGGGTTGGCCCGCGCTAGGCGCATGATATATTTTTCATCCGATGTATATAATTATATAAGTGAATATCTTCTTTGTATGTATTTATATAACCTTTTGCAAAGTAGTGTATATTATGTTTATTGTTTTAAAGAATGCTAAGGTTTGTGGGGATAATGTATCTTAAATTAATTATGTTAGATTTTGTAATTGTGTCTATATTAATAGATTGCGGCGACTGACATATTATATTGGGTAGATGAAATGTAGGTCATGTTCTTGTTATATTATTTTTTTGATTACTATGAATTCATAATTGGTTGGTTAATTAAAAGTTAATATAATTTGGACTTTCAAGAGTAGATATGTTGTTTTGATGATTATAATTTGTAGGATTGGATTGGACATTACATGATTGAATTTGCTACGGTCATGTTAAGCTGAATACTTACAAATTAATTATAAGTAAGCTTTTCTTTGTTAAAATCCCACAAATTTTGAATTGGTTTGTAAGACCAAATATTGAATTGTATAAAGAAAAAATAGAATATTAGAGGGTTAAAGCATGTCAATAACAAACCATATTGGTAGTTTAAGAGGTAGAGTATGTTAGATTTCTGAAACATATGCGGAAATCTTATTTGGTTTAAATCTTTGATATTTGTTTATATCTATGTTTTAGTGTTTATTTAACATTTTAATGTGTTTTATGACACTATATTATTGTAATTAATATTTTTATTTCCTTTGTTATTTATAATTAAAAGTCATTATATTTGTATGCATTTGACCATTTATCTCTATAATTGTGAAAATGTATTTATGTTTGATTTTATTTTGAATGTATATATATTTTAAATATATTATTTTAACTTGTGTGGATATTTTGATTTAGTTTGTATTATCAATAGTTCCCATTTTTTAAGTTTTATTTTCTAATTAATTATGAGTTGAACCAAACCATTAATTCAATTCGTGAGAATACGGGATTCTGATTTCTTTTCATCGACGATATATCCCGTCTGATTTGATTCATGTTTCAGTTTCTAACTTGGGCTGCAAGTGGGCATCGTATTGTTTGGTTCAATTTTGTTCTTTAAATTATGGTTCTAGTAGGGCTTTTATTAATCTGATTTTAGTCACATAAATCTATGGTTTGTCCATCAGGCACATTTGCACATTTAAATCTAACTAAAAGTTCAAAAAATCTATATACCAAAAAACGTATGCATCTCATCTTTGTGTAACTTACTTCACCACATTCATAAGGTCAAATCTAATTTTTATTTTCTTCTTCTTCTTCGTCTCTTCCCTACACCCATGTTTATCTACTATTCTTATTATGTATTGTTATTATTTCTTATTTGCACGTACGTGAAGTTAAGAGGCATTCTTTGTCGCCTCCAAATCACCACTTCCGTTAAGCCTCTTCATGTTTGTCTAACGCCGGATTTTAATGCCGCACACTACCTGAGCGATCTCCATGCATTGCTGTTGTTTTGAGGTCTAAAATGTGAGACGAATCCAAGTTGGAGTCATGGCGTTCTTCACCACCAACTACCACCGGTCATGGATCGGTACCGCCGGTGAGCAGTGAGTGAGCAGAGGTGCAGCCTATATCGCATGGGTTTGAAAGGTGTATAGTAGATCTAGATCGGAATAAGCAGAGTTTTGAGTCATCGACTTCCGAGTTTGAAGCTCCGGTGTGTGTTGTAAATCTAACTACCGCTTCCGGCTATCATAAACAAATGATTAATCCATAGTACGTTGACGAAGCACCCCTTAGATCATTAGTTTAGCTTACACGGTGGGAAGTTTTGAAAAAAATCAAAGATATAGAGTTATGAAATTCTTGATTTTTATTAAATGTAATTAACGTCTAAAATGATGTCGATATTAAGAGCTCGATCTTTTCCGTTATGGGCTTGATACAAATTTATTTACCAAATAAAAAATGTGACACATGTCATTATCTTAAAAGACTAATTAGTGACATGACAGCTCCATATGAGAGAAAAGTCTACTTTATATAATAAGATTTTAGATTATTTTCACAAATAATAATGAAAAGAGGAAAGCTAATATTTCATGAGTCCATAAAAATATATTTTTACAACAGAGAAGGATATTTTTAACCAATCAAAATCTATATAAGCATTTCTATTAAACAATCATGTAAGTTTCCCAGTTATTATTTTCAATATAATTTTAATAGCGTAATAAAAATATTGTATACTTTTCTTATACATTATCTTTTTAGTAATAGATTTTAAAAGCAAAATTACATCATAGTTCCCTTATACTTTAAGCCCAGATTTTTTTTTAAAAATATTTTAGAATTTAAAACAATTTAAATTTATTAAAAAAGTATTAGTCTCATTTTTAATTGGTTGTTGCTAATGTATAGTTTCAAGAAAGCATGTTTATTGGATGGTTAAAAATAAGTAAATATCTTTAAGATAAGTTCTAATGTACGTTCATTTTTTATCAAATATGTTTGAAATTAGCATATAATGTTTACTGAAAACCTAATTGAATTATTTCAAAAATTTAAGCAAACCGTCATATTTTTTTTATGAACATTTTAGTTGTTTAAATGTATCATTGCAATTGTTTAGATAAACATTTGAATTATTTAAATATTTCATTGATGGTAGATAGTTATCGGATGATCAATCATTGTAGTGTTTGATGATCAACCACTACAATCCAAATAACCATTGCAAACTTTAAATTTAAGTATTGCAACATTTTGTTTCGATATAAGAAATTATGAACATTGAAAAATTCCTACAAAAAGGATAACAAAACAAATAAAACTTAAAAAAAATAGAAGTTCATCATTCTAAATTATTATAAAATATATTTGGTGAAAATTGAAATTCTATTTACATTTTTTGTATATTTGCCTTACTTTTGATAAGATAATATTTTTGATGTTTCATTCTTTAAAGAGATTTTATATAACCTAAAACTGTCCAGTGTCATAATTGTTTTTAGAAAAATGTGTATGTGGCCCTATTCGAATATTATCCATGTTCATACTTTATAACAAGGTCCCTTATAACAATCTTAATTATTCATTAAATTAGCATGTTCACCATTATGTTGGCATGTTATACAAACTGTGCATGCTAATTAATTTTGTAAGATGCCACTATAAGAATATTTTATAATTATTAGTAAAAATTATAGTTCTTTAGAGATGGAATAAACAAAAATTAGAAAAACAAAGAGTGGTAAGAGGAAATAGAAGAAACATTATTTTAGAATTCAACAGATTAATTGTGTAATTGTTTCTCTATGATATTAGCACGAAGTTACAAATCCACTATAGGTCTGATATGTTTCTATCTTATCACCCGCAAACATAGTATTCGTTGTTAATAGTGATTGTTAACGTTTTACAATAATCAAATGATACTATAAATCGCTCCAAACCGTTTCAAATTTCATGAAATTAAAATTTTGTTCTCGTTGCGGTTACAGTTTGATAAATAGTTACAAAAATATTTAAAGTTTTAAACTGGAATATTATATATATATAATTTAAATTTACTAACAATATCATAATTATATTGTACAAACTTTAAACCAAAAATATTCACTATAAAATTTCAAGCTTAATATATAAACATATATAAATATACATACATATATAAACAAACTAAATATTCTTTAATTTTTTATAAATATCCCGAACAAGTTTTATTAAAATTATAACTTTCATCTAATAATAAAAATAATAATGTAATCTTGTTATTAATTATATATTATATTAATAATTATAATATTATATTATATCATACTATTATGCTCTGATATTTTATGATGCTATATGTGTTAATATTAATTTATTATTAAATCACTGTCGTATCTTATAATCAACCAATTATAAATGTTTCACAGATGCATTAATTTTTAATCGTTGCACCAGTCGGACCAAAAACTTAATAACACAAGAAACCGTAATCATCCACATCCGCAAACTTCTGCCACTACAATCGCTTAGTTTTAACCAGTCAGATCCTCAAATTATGAATTTTGAAATTCTAGCAAAATAAGTATTTTTATTCCGGTGACAAAATTTATAACAAATGCATGGTTCCATTCAAACATCTCATATTATGCATTTTATGAATATATTTATCTTAGCCTTAATTTTAGAGATATTATAAAATTAAAATATTCATCTTTATATATCATCATTTACATCCTAAATAATTATATATTCAGTTAGTGTTTTCTAAGGTTTATGTTTAGTTCTTTTACAACTTTAATATAATTCTGCAGCGATAAAATCAAAATATGGAGCCACAAAATCTACAGCTGAAATTTAAAAGAATAAAAATAAGTCCAAAGCTACATCACCAACCAATCGAGCTCAATATGGTAGATGAAAATATCAAAAAAAAAAATGAAATATTCAAATATTCAACACATGTACAATCTTAAATATATAATTGTCATGTGTCACAATCTTGTTAATTATTAACTTTGAGAACTAAACTTTATATAATAAGATTTATGAAAATTGTTATTTTTAAAGATAAATTTGGAAAATGATATTAAATTTGTGGGAATCCCCCCCCCCCATGTTTCTATATATACACACAAACACACAAAGATTGTGTTAAAATATAATAATTACAAAGATATGAACATATTAAGTTACAAAAGTAGACTACAACATTAATCTATTGGTTTACAGAAACAAAGAGTTAATATCAAAGTAACATGCTCCGTATAAAATACTCATAATCCGCACTCATCAATCAATTTTTCAAATTGTACGACCCACACTCGCCCAGCAGCGGGTCAAATAGAACGAGACCCGCGGGTGATGACTCAGATTCCCAGTCCTATTTCGAGTTCCTTCACAGTATGAAAGGAGTATGTTTTATTTTAAATGATTAAACAATTAATACAAATTTAATAAAATGGAACATTAAAATTGAAAAACTTAAAAATTCACTCTTCCCGCGCGTTTACGCGCGGGGTTGTTTCCTAGTATATATAAAATGACAGTTTAAAACAATTAATAAAATTGATGTATATAGACTACAGAACCATATTAAATATTATAAGCATTAAAATATACACAATCAATCATGTATGAAATTGTTTTAACAATATACTTTTTTTAAAACACCAGCACGGGCGTGTGAATCAGATTCTAGTAAAACCATAAAAAAAGTCGACGAATGACTAGGACGATGCAGAGATTTGAGGTCTCCACCATCATCGCCTTCTTCTCTTGATGACGCCGGAGATAAATCACTGTGAATCCATAACTACCGATCGAAAATCGAACTAAGCCATGTAAGTATTTAAAAATTTCCAATTCAAAATCAAAATTAGGGTTCTTAATTGAAAATTTAGGTGTTTCGCAATTGGATGATTGATGTTACCTTGGTTACTTTGAATTTTCGAACAGATAACCACATATCTCAAAAAAGAGTAACTAAGCAACTCTCGTCTCTCTTGAAGAGTTTTTTTACTGTCTCTCCACCAAGTCTGAGCTTCCATTTCTCTCCAAGGTATTCGCTTTCTTCTCAGTCTCTCAAAGGATTGGATTTTTGTGTGTCTATGTATTGTATTTGATCTTGTCTAGTAGTTTTATGCTAGGATTTTTTGTGGGATATGACTCTGATAGGCTAGTTTAATACCAATGAAAGCAGCTCATCTACAAAGTCTTATCCTGTTTAGTCTCACGTCTAAGCATTTGATAAAATTTGATGTTAACTTGAAATCATCTGCATCAGTAAAAATTAGTTAATGGCTAGGTTTTTTTTCACTGGGTGTTCATTCACTAACACTTGACAAATCCTAAGTGTAAATAGTAATTCAAATATTGTTTTTACTCATTAAGATTTCACTTGTAGTTCATAAATTGTTATTATTCTTGTTTTTACTCTTTAGGATTTCACATATTGCACTTAAAACTGTGTTTCAGCGATTTTAGGATGAATTTATAATAGTTTTGGAAAGCCTCCCAAATACTTTGGAAAAGTCATGATTTTAGGAAGGGTTTGTAGACATTTAGGAAAGCCATCTAGAATATCTGATATTAACAAAAAAAAAACTCTTTTACGCAGGACAGTAATAACGATGGGAGATTCATTCCCTATCATGCCACTGCCTAAGTTGAGGTATCCCATTGGTTCAGCGGCGAAAGCAGTGTCTGTGAACCAACATTCAAGTGTTGCTTACATCGCTACCGTTAGGAAGATTCTGAAACCAGGAGAGTTCCAGAGAATCACAGAGGCGTTTATGCTTGTGCCTGTGAAAGTGTGAGCGCATGTGTTTGTTTTTTCTATTTCAGGAATGATTTGTATTATTTCAGGAAAGCTTTCCAGAATACCGGATGTTAACAAAATTTTGAAACTTTTTTTTGATTGGTTATTTGTTTTTAACATTGTGACAAAATCTAATATACTTTCATCATACATATACAAGCAATATCCTGAGTGTGAATTTTCTTTTGACATTGTTAGTCTCTTGCTTTGCGAAACTATGTAGCATTGTTAATTTTAGTAATGATTTGTGTACTTTCAGGAATTCTTTTCAGAAAATTTGATATTAACAAATTTGAAAAATGTTTTGCTTGGTTACTTGTTTGGTTTATACATATTGATATCTTTGGTAGACTCATGAATTTGTTTTTACATTTCTAGACAATTGCATGTGCTTGTGAAACTGTGTGACTTTGTTAATTTCATGAAGGATTTGTGTAGTTTCAAGAAAGTTTTCCTGAAAATCCGGTTTTACCAAATTTGAAAAATGTTTTGCTTGGTTACTTGTTTGGCTTACGCATATTGATATTTTTGGTAGGATCGTGAAGTTTCTTATGACATTTCTAGACAATTGCTTGTGCGTGAAACTTGTAGTTTTGTTTTTCAATTTTCAGGAAGGATTTGTATTGTTTCAGGAAAGCTTTCTAGAAAATTCGGTGTTAACAAATTTTGAAATATATATTTTACATGGTTATGCATGATAGTAACACGATGAGAGTTATTATAAAGCATATATGCTATCTAAGATATCCATCGAAATATTTTAAAGACAAAGTATTGATCTCACATGTGTTCTATAAAGTAATAATGATCACAAAGGAAAATGATTACTTTCTTGGAGCTAATAAGGGTCTCATCTTTGTATATGTTCTACTGATACACTTCGTCTCTAAAAAGAACTAATCTATCGTCACAACAGAATCACAATATCTCTCTTAACTTAGTTTCACTGAGACACTGACCAGTCGAGTTTCCGGTGTTAATGATCACCATTGACCTTACCTGCCATTAACCATGTGTATTAATCAATAAAGAAGCTTCTGCGTTAACAGTTCTACTCACTGTTATTCCTTGAGAGTAAACCTGAGCAACAGAAAACTTTTTCCTTTTTTGGGGTTTCCTTTGTTTAAGTGTTGTGTTGGTGAAGTCGGAGTATATAGCTTCTTCTTCTTCTTTTCCAGTTTCATCTATGGTTGTTTCCTCTGCAGCTTATTTTCGGTAGGACCAAGAACTGATCAGAACTCCCGCTCACAGGACTCGTGACTGAACCGACATTGACCTGATTTTCACCTGAAAGAATAGATTTCGATATCCACAGTTCCAACAGTGAATCTACTAAATTTTCTAATTTCAAACAAGATTTAGAGAGAGTAGTATTGAAAATTCTGCACTTTAACAGCACCACTTTATGGATCCTTCTAGCAAACCAAACCAATTTGCTTATAGGTGTTCACGAGAAAAACAATGATATAAATAATGAGAGAAAGTGATGACAATAGCAGAGAATAAACTTGGAACTGTGAAGATAATAACCCTTTTTTTGACGGAAACCCCGGAAAAAGAAGAAGCTTTATGATCAAGAGAGAGCATCTGATTGCATACTGTGATAGTTCTTCACGTCTCTATTGAGGGACTCATAATCTAATAACTTGAGAGATATTTCCAGAATTCACTTTTCACACAAAACAGCACACACGCTTAGCTCGATTACGGAGTGAAGGCGAGATGATTAAGGTGGTGATAATGGTGAGGAAGATGAGCGGCACCGGAGATGATGACAGACGAGATTATCGATGCCGGAGATGAGTCGGCCGAGATGTTCGACGCCGGAGATGAGGCAAGCTGTCGTCAATTTCTCGTGATTTCAATTTTCAGAAAAAAGGTAATTAAAGAAAGAAGGAGAAAAATGGATGTACATGCATAGTCGACGTGCTTATTCTTATATGCGTACAAAAGCAGAGGCCGATCTATGGTCTCTTTTATGGCCTGTGGAATGCATTCACAATTTGCATTTCTCGAATATTATTTTTGAGACTTCCTCCGAGGACCTCAATGACGTTTTCAGTAATCCGTATAACCATCTCAGTCTCAGTCTTGTCCGCCACAATGTCTGCTTTCTGCTATCCAAAATTGCTCTATGGAGTCTAGATCACGCACTCCAAGAACGGAATGAAGCTGCTGACGCTATTGCTATAAGTGTCACTCGCGATCACCGCCACCAGTCTTACATCGCCAGCAATGCTCCTGTATGGCTACACCATCTGCTCGCTCTGGAAGCTCAGCATTTAACAGTTGGGTGATGTTCTTTCTCCTTTTGTTTTGATGTCTACTGACATCTTCTTTTTCTCTAATGGTTCTCTATCATTTTGTATTGTCTCGAACATTTTTACGTCTCAGTGTTATAAAAAAAAAAAAAAAGAAAGAAGGAGGGTAACATGGACATTGACCATCTTAAATGAAACATTTTTGTGATTTATTGCCTTGTGGTCTAGAATGTGATAAACAAAGTTGATATAGGTCATTTCACTAATAATTTTAAAAAGAAAATATATGTATATATAATAGGGAAAATTTCTCAAATAGACCTTTTGAAGTTTTCATCACAAAAATAGATCTCAAAAACTAAAATGATCAAAATAACATTTTTTATTTTGAAAATTTTAATTTTTTTAAAAAAATTTTGAAGTCCTACCCCCAAAACTCCACTCCTCAACTATAAACAAAAAAGTCTAGGATTAGTTAACCTAAAGGGTATAAATGTATATTTATTTATTTTTGATAAAAAATTTAAGTCTATTTTGGTCACTTTTGTTTTTAATGTCTATATTTGTGACAAAAAACTTTTAAGGTCTAGTTTAGGGAATTTCTATATAATATGATTTCATTAAAAAGAAAAGTTCACAAAATAATAATATTCCTTTAAAACATATATTTAAATAACATAAAATATATTTTCAAAGTAATAAAAATACTTTTTTATATCTATATTTTTCTTAGATGAAAAGAAAATTATGATAAATTATAATGTGATTTCATAAAAAAAATTCACAAAATAATCTCGATATTAAAAAAAACAAATACTCTTGAAAAAATAATGTTAAAAATATAAAATAATATATATTTTCAAAGTTATAGCAATATTTTATTTATATATATATATATTTCTTAGATTATTACATAAAAAATTAAGTATCAAGAACTGATATATGTTTAATTGACTAAACATAGATTATCATTAGTATTATTGAAATGTTTTTTTCGTAAAGTTGTTGATAAATCTCTTAGTTACAACAAAAAAATATCTATAAATTATATTTTACATATATAATATGATTTCTCAAAACAATCACAAATTCTTTTGGTGCTTATTTTTAAGAGATATTAGAAAAGAAAACAAATGTTTTTTAAAAGCATTATTTGCTCAAATAATTAAAAAATCCTTTTAAAAAGCATAACACTATATCTTTTAATGAGGTATATATATTATATTTTATTAGAGATGGGAATTTCGATTTTATTACGGGTTCGGTTTGAGTTCGGTTTGGTTTGGGTTATTTAGATCTAAGAAAACTTTAACCAAAGTCAACCCATATTAGTTTGGTTTGGCTTATGTTCGGTTCAGTTTGGTTTTAGTTTGGTTTGGTTTGGTTTGGTTTGGTTTGTGTTCGGTTCAGTTTTAATTCGGTTTGGTTTGTATTTGATTCAGTTAAATATGGTTTTGTTTGTATTTTTCAATTCAATCGAGTTGAATTTTTTAGTTTTGTTGTAGTTAATTTACAAAAATAAGATTTATAAAAATATTGACAAATCATCATTTGACACTAAATCATCGTTTTCTCCATATTTAAACGTAAAACCAAACATCACAATAAATATGTAGAAGATAATCCAATATATTTATATTATTATCTTCAAATTTAATATAAAATCATAAATGTATTCGGTTTTGATGTTAATGTATAGATTCATATTTTTGTACTTGTGTTCATTCTAATCAATTATAAGTACAATGTATTAACTTATTAGTTATTTAGGTTAAATATATTAAATCTGATATTATTACTATATTTAATTAATCTAATGAAAAAAAACACTTCGGTTTTTTGGTTTGGTTCGGTCAAACCAAACCATTCGGTTGATAAAATCTTGAACCAAATGGTGTAGACATATACGTTGGTTCGGTTGACTCGGTATGATTTGGTTCGGTTCGGGTTGTTTACCCACCCCTATATTTTATCATTGTTGTATATTATTTTTTCTTAATATCTATTTTGATTTTAATTTTATGTTTTCTTTATTTTTGTGGAACTTAATATATCCATAATTAAAATATCCAAACAAATCTGAATTCTCATTTTTAAGATTACTTTTAAAAAAATTTGGTTTACCTTTCAATAAATCTAAAGCTTAAAATTATTTGGAATTTATAAAATATTTAAGTTATTGTAAATATTGATATGCGTTCAGGAGCTTTCAAAAATTTACCAGTTATACTTATGTGTATAATTTTCTATTGATCATCATTTTATTTTAAAAACCCAACATATAATTTGATAACTTTTTTTTTGTCACAAACATATAATTTGATAACTATTATTAAAATATATGGGCATTTCAGTGATAAAGAAAAATATATAATTTTATTTGACTTAATTAGAATATAAATAATTATAGTTCAGTTTGAAATTTAACGAGTATATCTAACTCAATATACTAACAACATAAGTGTCTAAACTAATCAAACTTATATCCAAAATCAGAGATTTAACTACACCAAGAATATACAATTTGATAAGAATGATCAATTTAGTTTTATACTCAGAACATCTTAATAAATTAAAATAAATGATTAACAAATTGTTACAATTTAGCTCATTTGTAAAATTTATATATATGCATGAGACTTCAGGATATCATTGTTGTATTCATTTATGTAATTTTGCGAATCGAATACTTAAGTTTATTTTATATTTTATATTTAAGCATAATATATAGGAAGTTATACATAATCTTGATAAAATATACTTACATATTTAAAACAAAAATCAACCTAAAATGTAAACAAGAAAATTAATCAAAATTTTAATATATTTAACAATTTGGGAAAATCGATGCAGTCTAATATACCTAAATATAACCAAATCGACTGCTGGCCCAAAAATAATCAAACCCATGCCACAAGATATAACATATATCAAATCATATTTCTGATTAAATGATAGAATACTATTAATATAAATAATACATATAAATTTTAAATTGATTTAACATTAAAATTAATTATCAATAAATTATTATAATGATATTACTTTGTTAATATTTATACATATGTATAAGTACGGTAAATCACCTAATTAGGTAATATTCGATATGTTCACACAGTTATGGATTAAAATCAATGACCAAATTAGATTCAGTGAAATATTTAAACTGTACTTATATATTAGTGCCATATTTTTAATATATAACGTAATATCAAAGGTATTATATGTTATTTTATTTTTGTGGAAAACCAATTGTATTTTATATAATATGTTTATCAGATAGATGGAACGGAAGGAAACAAAACCTACTATCATGAATAAACCTAATATATAACGTAATATCAAAGGTCTTTGTCTTTTTGATTTTTCTTGCCCAACGTCATAGTCAGTGGTACATAGTAGACTTTTTTTTTGCATATTTGAATGAAGAAAATTAAGGTTCACCTTTTTGGGTGAATCACACTATCATCAATCAAATTGCGCCTTAGATAAATAATTAAAAATATTATTCTTTAAAGAAACTATAAAATAATAGGAAAAAAATAACAGCGTCATTTTTAATAACGCTAACGCCGTTACATAAACTCTAAATCATAAACTAAAAACCCTAAAACTCAACGTTAAAACCTAAAATTAAATCCTAAAGTCTAAATTTAAACTCTAAATCTTAAAACTTAACTATAAACCCAAACATAAACCCTAAACCCTAAATCTAAATCTTAAAACCTTAATCATAAACCTAAATCTTAGATTCTAAACACAAACTCTATACTTTAAACCCAAACCATGAACTCTAAAAGTTTGGGTTAATGTTGTTCTTTTAGGGTTCAAAGTTTGGGCTTAGAGTCTAGATTTAGGTTTAGAATCTAAGATTTAGGGTTTAGAGTTTAAGTTTAGGGTTTATGGTTTCGATTTAGGGTCTAGGATTTTGGTTTTGGGTATAGGGTTTGGGTTTGAGTTTAGGGGTTAAAGTTTGGGTTTAGGATTTAGGATTTAGGATTTAGTTTTATAGTTTATGTTTTAGTTTTAGGGTTTAAAATTTACAGGATTTATCTAGCGGCAATAACGTTGTTAAAATAGATGTCATTATTATTATTTTTTTAAGATTTTTTTAGAAAAAAATAATATTTTTAATTAATAATCTAGGTAATAATTTGATCGGTGATAAAAATAGTGTAAATTTAAAGGTTTAAGTTCCGATTGGGGGTGACTGTGAAAACTTTTACTGTTTATAAAAGTTGGCTTTTAAAATTCTCACTGTTACTAAAAATTGGCTTTTGAAATTGTGGCTTTAAAAATAATAAAAGCCATAAATTGTGATTTTGAGAAAATCAACTCACATTTTAACTTTGAGATATTTAAAGATGACTTTTAAGACTTTAGAATGCCTAAAGCCTGATTGGCATAGAATTAACTTTAAAGATTTTAGAATTAAGCTTCCATAGATTTTAGAGAAAATTACTTGGAATAACCCAAATTGATCACAAAATGACTAGAATGACTCATATAAAATTTTAAATACTAGAGCCCATTTTGTAACAACCAATGGGACTAAATCACCCTTTTCTAATTGCAATTGAAAAAAAAATTGATTAACAAAAAAACTAATAAAAAACTTAAGCAATAAAACACTCAAATTAATAAAAAACTTAAACAATAAAACACTAAAACACTCATTCTCTTGTGTCTCTCTCTTTCTTTCACGACGAGAAAGTCTTCTTCTCCGTCGGGAATTCTGATCGAGTCTACCGAGTCATCTCGTCGGAGTCGTTATCTCGTCGGAGTCGTCATCTCGTCGGAGTCTTCATCTACACCATCTCCTCCGTCGCATCTCCACCATCGCATCTCCTCCGAAAATTCTCCTTCATCGCCTCTTTTACAACCACAAAATTGATAGTGGAAATTGAACCTGTAAGTGGCTAATCTATCTAATTCCAAGTTGTTTCTACATGTTCATTGCTTGATTGCATTTTGATTTCGAAAACCCTAAATCCCAATTTTTGAAATCCCTAAATCCCAAATTTTTAAAACTCTAAATTATGAACCTCTAATATGGTAATCTATCTAATTTCAAGCTTTATCTACTCGTTTCTAACTCAATTATAGGTTGGTTGCATGTTTGATTTCAAAAACCCTAAATCCCAATTTTTCCCAAATACTACATCTAATTGATTTTCACATTTTCGGGTTACTTTTGTTATACGTGATTGTTTATTTGTTTTAGTTATTCGTTTTCTTGTAAGTGATTGTTGATTTCACAATTTCACATTTTCGAAATCAAACATGAGTTCTCGAGATTTGTTTGTTCGGTTTTTTCACAACTTTGTCTTTCTTTCTTTCTTTTCCTTTATGTAACCCAATTCAACATGTTTCTTTTGCTTATGGGAGTACTAAAATTTTACTCCCTTTTTATAAACAAGCAACTAACTTTTAAAGTGTTTTATGTTGTAGGTATGGCTTCTTCTTCGGGTACTACGAGAGAGTATCCGAAACGTCTCTATGATGTTGGAAAAACCCCGATTCAGAGTAGAAGCATGAACCATAGTTGTTTTCTGGTCAATCTTCAACCGTTTAAAGAAGCTGTTGGGGAAGATGTTTGGACTGAATTGAGAGAATCAGCTGTTGGAGTTATCGTTAAGGTGAAGGAGATGGAATATATTTGGTCTGCTAAAGCAGTTCATTATTTCCTTGCTAATCAACTCGCCATTCAGAGCATGTATGAGATGTGGTCGTTGATAGATTGTATGCCACTACGGTTCTCCTTGTATGAGTTTGAGGAGATTACGGGTCTGAACTGTGATGCTTTCGATCAGCATGACGTGTGGGATGTGGATCATCGAGAGTTTTGGCTGGAGATGGAAGTTCCAATATCCGAAGGACCTACATTGAAAGAGTTACAAGCTGTATTGGTAAAGTGCAGAAACTGGTCTTGAGAGAAGCGAGTGATGGTCGGTTTGTTGGGATTGCTACATATTGGGATATTTGGCATTGGGAGCAACAGCAGAATCCCTTTGCATTGTGCAAAAAGAGTGATGGACTCTGCAGCTTTCCAGCGATATCCATGGGGTCGGATTGGATTTACCCGGCTTGTTCAGTCTATTAAAATGGTCTCATTTCAACCAGGGAAGAGTTACACTGTCCATGGCTGTGTTCACGTCCTTTTGGTATGGATTTATGAGTTCGTCCCTGGTGTAGGAGAAAACTATGGCAATCGGATAGAGGGAGCTGATGTTCCTCTTCTGTCATGGGGGGGATCTCGTACCCATATAAACTTCCAAGCTTTCTGTGATCAGGAAAAAATACAGTATCAGAAGGTAGATTTTCCTCTCTTATTGCTTCTTTCATTCTTCATTGTTAAGAGAGATTTGAGATTTGGAATATTGTTTCCAAATTTAAAGATAGTATTTGGGCCAAATTTAGTAATGTGAGCTTTTTTGTATATTTTTTTTGCAGGTTCGTGTGAGGCATATGGTTATGAAGCCAATGGAAGACAGATATCCAAAATGGCCGAATGATGAAATGGATAATGAGCGGGATAACCTGATAAAAGATATCATCAATGGGCAGCTAAATTACCAGTTTTGGGATGTAACTCCAACTACCAACTCGCCAAAGAAGAGAAAATTTGGTGTTGCGGCATCTGTTATTCCAAATGTCAGTCCTTCTACTAAGCGACAAAAGGGAAAAGCACCAGCTCGTGAAGGTGAAACAACTGATATGGTATGTTTTCGAATTTTCATGATACTTTGTGATACTAAAGAACCGGCTTATGATGTCACTAACATGGTTCGTTTGTGGAATACAGTTCGCAGCTCAGAACGTGGCTATACTCGGCTTAGTTGACTCTCTTACCAAACTCACTGAAAAAATAGAAGGCATGGATGTTAGTGTAGCTGAGAAAGTTACTAAAAGCTTAGAAGGTACAATACAAGATAAGGTGGATGCTACCATGGGTCCTATTAAGGATGAGTTGCTGAAGAAGATAGCAAGTTTGGAGGAAGATGTGAAGTTTTTTAAAAACAAAGCTGATGAAAAAATCCCTCAAGGCGTGGCTGACTCCAACTCTGAAAATTTCAAGGCCAACGAAGATGAAGATGCTTCTAGCAACGACTTGGTACGATTTACTTGTTCCTTGTTCTCTGTTTTCCTTTAAATTTACTGATTATGTTTTTAATACTTCAGTCTTGGAAGATTGAGAAGAAGATCAATTCAGCCGATGGTTTTCCAATTCAAAGTGTTGTTAAGAAGGAGAAGAAGGCAAAGAAGACGACAGAGAAGGAGGAGCTTCACTCTAAGGAGGTGCCACTGAAAAAATTTAAAACAGAGAAGAAAGAAGTGACGATGGAGAAGGAGGATCTTGAGAGTGAGGAAGATGCATTGCCACTGAAGAAAGTGAAGAAGGAGAAGAAGGATGTTGTGCGACTGAACCCCGTGAAGAAGGAGAAGGAAGATGGACGACTGAAAAGGGTGAAAAAGGAGAAGAAAGCAATTGACATCCCCCAGCTGAAAGATGAGTCTATTTCGAGTCAAGAGTGGGAGGAACATCTGAAATGGGAGAAGACTAAACAGTGTAGGCAAGTGTTGGAAGAACTTGCTACCGGTTTAGAGGAGCCTACACGTAGACGGAAGCCTCAGTTGACAAAGAGTCAACTATGTCCGTACGTTGGCAATTCAACGGTGAAGCGTATAATAAGTGATTCGAAGAACGCGTATGACCCATTAGCTAAAGTCGAGGCTGGAAAACTCCAGAAGCTTTTAGACTTCATTAAAAAAGATCTGTAAGTTGTACATGAAGCTTAAATTTATTTTGTGATATATGTTGGTTGAATGCTCTTTTTTTTGTGATATATGTTTGTCGATTACTCTGTTTTTTTTGTGTGAGATATGTTGGTTGAATGCTCTGTTTTTTTCATTTAGGGATGACGAGGAAATTAGCTACGGAGACAATTGCAGTCAGTTTTACCTAAAGCTAATGGTACCAAGAGAAGTGTGGCCAACACCCAATTACGACTGGTTGGGTGATGGAGTAAGTTTTTCCATATTTGTTATTTTTGGCTTCATAATGGCTTCACAAGATTATTGGTAACTGATTTTAAGCAATGGTTTACATTTTTTCAGCACATGGCCGCGGCTCTTCTCATGTTTCACCGACGTTCCATGCTTTCCACATCTCCATATGTCTCCTCTCGAAGAGCATTTTTAGATAGGTTGTTCGTGAACTCATGGGTTAATGACTACAACAAAATGGTCACGGAGGGGAAGCCAATCGAGTTGTCAGATATGTACAGCAAGGCGTTCAATGGAGAATACCCGGAGCAGTTTGTCACAGGTAGAAAGTGGCTCACTGACGTTGACAGTTTGTTGACCTGCCACCATGTTAATGGAAACCATTGGGTGGGCTTACATATTGATTTTCCGAAGAAGACGGTCCATGTGTATGATAGCATTCCGAGTGTGGTGCCAGATGAACGCTCTCTGCGTCAGGAGTGCAGAGCGTTCATGAAGATGATTCCGCTTGTGCTTAACAAGATGGTGCCAGTTGAAATCAGAAAGAAGACTGAGAAGCAGTTCACCCTACGTAGACACAAGTGCCCTCCAAACGATGACCTGGGAGATTGTGGTGTGTACTCTTTGAAGTACATAGAGTGTGTGGCTCTTGGAAGGACATGGGACGGCTTATCTGATCAGATCATTCCGGCTCTAAGATTGAAGTTGGCAGCCGACATCTTTGAAGATGCGAGAGAGGTTTTTACTGAAGACTGACATGTGTTAGGATGATTTAGTTTTACTTGTTATCGACTAGTACTTGGATGGATGATAACTTGGCTGTAAAATGGATGTTTTAGTTGGCAGGTTTTTGCTTTTGTTTTTATCTCGGCTAGTACATGTTTCTGGATGATAATTTGGGTCTATTTTTATGGTTATTGGCAGGTTATTGTCTTCTGATTTTTATGGTACTTCACAAGATTATTGGTCACATTGATTTTGGAGGTTATTGGCAGGGTATTGTTTTCTGATTTTTATGGTTTCTGTTTGTAAACACCAAAGAACAAAGAAAAAACAAATCCAATGTATACTCCAAAACCAAAGAAAAAACAAATTCAATGTAAACACCAAAGAACAAAACAAATTCAATTGAATACTCATCACTTCAGAGGGCATGTTTTAGAATTATGCCCCGCCTGGTTACAAATTCTACATGCATGGTCCTTACGTGGTCGCTTCTTCTCGGCCACTTTCTCCAAAATAGATTTATGTCTAGATTTCTTCGGTCGTCCAGGTGATTGACGGACATCAGGTGGTAAACATGCCTTATTTGCAACTTCTTCCGGAATTGGAACAGCATCATCTTTGGGCATAACAACACTTAAATAGGCATTTTGGAGGTACTGTTTCCGATAGTAATGGTGACAAAGTGATATACGTGATATCTTTCTTTTTTCCGCAGCAGCTATAGCACGAGCACATGGTAGCTTCTCCAAATCAAATCTACGGCAAGTGCATGTCTTCTCGGTCAGATTAACAACATGTAAAGATGAGACTCCCATCACTTGTGACTGATGGATGTCAATTGCTTGAACCTTTAACAGATTAGCAATAGGTATACGACCCTGCAAATGGTAAATTTTAGCAATAGGTACACCAAAAACAGACTAGTATGAGTAAACAAGATTGATTCTAAATCTATTACCTCCAACAACTTCTCTACACCACGAGTGAGAGAGGTTTTCATCAAGTCAGCATCATGTTTTCTTGTTGCAAACCAACGTGTTATCATTAGTCGAACTGCCTCTAGAAGTCGAACAATTGGCAAGCTTCTCACATCCGACAAAGCTCTGTTTATGGATTCAGCTATGTTGTTTGTAAGTATGTTGTACCGATTACCTCTAAAATGAGATCTTGCCCACTTACATACATCAGCACGTTCCAAATATGCATGTAAAGCCGGATTTAACACTTTGATCGTCTTGAAGATTGCTTGAAAGTCTGTTACCCTAAAAGAGTATGCGGCTTTTTTAACTAACCCAAACAGATCACGCCCTCTATACCGTAGCAAGATGTTCTTGTATAAGTGGTAAGTGCAAATTCCCCTGCTAGCCAATGGATAGGCCACTGAAATAGCCTTCCCAATTGATTTGTGTCTATCAGAAATCAAAGCCAAGGCTTCATCATCAGGTATCACACGGCTGAGTTGTCGGAAAAACCATGTCCATGATTCATCATTCTCTGTGTCAACAACCGCAAATGCAACTGGAAAAATTTGGAAATTACCATCCTGTGACGTGGCAACGAGAAGCGTTCCTTTATATTTTCCTTGCAAGAAAGTACCATCAACCACGACAACCTTCCTCATGTATGGAAATCCGGTAATGCTAGCACTGAAAGCAAGGAATAAGTACTTGAACCTATTGTCTGCATCGACTTCCAGTGCGGTTACAGTTCCAGGATTCGCCAATTTAATCCTATGCAAGTAAGCAGGTAACTCTGAGTATCCACTCTTCGATGAACCCAATACGAGATCTCGAGCAACCAAAAGTGTACGACGAGCTTTCCAATACTCCATCTGAAATATGCAAATGACATCGAGACATTTAATATCATATGAGGTCTAACAACACAGTAATTTTGATGCAAAAATCTTCTCGATTTACCTTGATTCCGAATCTCAAGGACATAGCAGTAGCAACATGACTTGGCAAAACAGTCTTTTCAACCCCACCAACATAGTCTTTGTACTAGACTCCAAGAATTTCAGGAGTTGCTTGTCGGGACCGAGCCGAACGCTCTGTTACAGAGCAGGAATGTTCTGCTACATATACTCTAACAGTAAACTTTGTAGATTCGCCTACTGGTGAAGCTCTAAGCTTCCACGTACAACCTTTTAACCAACATTGTAGACGTAACAACTCACGCGTAGATTTTACCACATCAAAATCAAACTTTTTGACAACTGAAAAAAACTTCAGACGTGTCTCCAGTGCATCTTTTGATTCGAAAGTTTGCCCCACATTAAAGTTAAAAGAGCTCACGTCAACCCGATCCTGTAGAGAATCTTTCTCCTGTGTCTTTTGAACAGTGTCGCAACTCGTCTTTGTAGGAGATCCCTGATCCTCTTGTACTTGCTCCGGCGGAACCCCATATGACGTAAAAATCTCGTCTTCAGATGTTACACCATCGGAATCGTCGCAGTAATCAAAGCGATCACCCTTTTCATCTGTATCATCAGAATCGCTAGACAATGGATTATTATTTTCTACGGTTTCTTCTGGCTCGTCGGTAGCTTCTTTGACGTCGTCTTTCTTCACTTTAAACTCTACACATAGTCTGAGGTTTTCGACTTTGTGAAGACACAAAAATCTCTGAAACTGGCTATCGTTTCTTACTTCACAGGAGGTGTATCTATATTTTCCTTGAAAAAATTACGCTTTGGAACAAGGTACGCAAGCTCCAACTCATGAAATGCAGAAGCAACTTCGTAATCCTCATGTATGATCTTCACAAAATCCTCATATGTAGTTTTCTCATTGGGTATGAGTAATTTACTACCTCGCTCATTGTCCACTTCAAATAACCACTTCTTCCTCATGAATACCCACTTCCCACAGACCAGAATGATGTGATCCATTGTTCTGCAAGCAAAAAGGATAGAAGAGTTTTCAAACCACCATGAAAAGAACAACTTGAGAAAGAAGAAAAGAGGGGTGAAAGAGATGACGACAGTTACTACAAAAATAATTAGCCCTAATTGTGGTCTTAAACCACTAGAAATAAACCAAAATCGGATTAATTGGAGTAAACCAGGATTCAATCCGAATTTAATTTTCACTGGTTTACTAAAACCCATAATAATTAAACAAATCTGTCACTACGTAAAATAACAAGTCGGCCACGTCGTAATGCAACAAGTCTACAACATTTGTAAATCTGTGATAGATTTGCCTTAAGTCTACCGTAAGAAGAATAGATTTTCTATACAAATCGGTCATAACTTAACAAATCTGCCTTTCGAAAATAAGTCGGTCGCACAAATCTGTGGTTTGATACAAATCTGTTGTCTCATCCGACAGACATATTTAAGAAATCGGTTTTTTAATACAAATCAGACAAAATATAGACAAATCTGTTGTGTCATACGATAGACATTTTTAACAACTCTGTTGTACGGCCGATTTGTTTTCCCCAAATTAAATCTGCCGACGACCTAATTTGAGGGACCCTTTTTTTTGGTATAACTATAACCAGGGGTAATTTTGACCACAAAAACATTCTAATAATTTGGAAAAAAAGATATGAGTCATTCTAGTAATATCACCATAAATTTTGAGTCATTCTAATTTTCTTCCCTAGATTCTAAAGTCAAAACCCCAATCGAAGCCTTAGTTTTGTTCTATTTGAATCGGTCAATGTTCACAAAACAAGTTGGCAAAAAAAATAAGAGAAATTACTTGGAATGACCCAAATTGATCTTAAAATGACTATAATGACTCATATAAAATTTTAAATACTAGACCCTATTTTGTAACAAGCAAATGGACTAAAATACCCTTTTAATGTGTGCAATCCAAAAAAAAGTTTACGAGGAAAAAAAACATTAAACATAAAAGAGAAAATAAATTAGATTCAACATAAAAGAGAAAAATAAAATTGTTTCTCGGGTCTCTTTCTCTTTCTCGCACGACAACGACGATTTCGAAGGGGGGGGGGATTCTTTCTCGTCGTCGTTCCTCTCTCACTCCGACACCATCGCCTCTGTCAGAAGTCCATCTCGTCGTCTTTGTCTCTTACGTCGCATCTTTCCACAGACCAGAATGATGTGATCCATTGTTCTGTAAATAGAAAGAATGGAAGAAAGTGTTCAAACCACCATGAAAGGAACAA
Organism: Eruca vesicaria subsp. sativa; assembly: GCA_932364175.1. NCBI lineage: Eukaryota > Viridiplantae > Streptophyta > Magnoliopsida > Brassicales > Brassicaceae > Eruca > Eruca vesicaria. The sequence continues at coordinate 439,588 of CAKOAT010397376.1, forward strand.
CTTGAGAAAGAAGAAAAGAGGGGTGAAAGAGATGACGACAGTTACTAAAAAAAATAATTAGCCCTAATTGTGGTCTTAAACCACTAGAAATAAACCAAAATCGAATTAATTGGAGTAAACCGGGATTAAATCCGAATTTAATTTCTACTGGTTTACTAAAACCCAGAATAATTAAACAAATCTGTCACTACGTAAAATAACAAGTCGGCCACATCGTAATGCAACAAGTCTACAGCATTTGTAAATCTGTGATAGATTTGCCTTAAGTCTACCGTAGGAAGAATAGATTTTCTATACAAATCGGTCATAACTCAACAAGTCTGCCTTTCGAAAATAAGTCGATCGCACAAATCTGTGGTTTGATACAAATCTGTTGTGTCATCCGACATACATATTTAAGAAATCGTTTTTTAATACAAATCAGACAAAATATAGACAAATCTGTTGTGTCATACGATAGACATTTTTAACAACTCTGTTGTACGGCAGGGGTAATTCTGACCACGAAAACATTCTAATAATTTGAAAAAAAATATGAGTCATTCTAGTAATATCACCATAAATTTGAGTCATTCTAATTTTCTTCCCAAAAAATAATTGGTCAATGTTTACATAAAAATAAGGGAAAGTGAATCACAACTGGCAATGATAGCTCAACAGTGCCTGAACAATAATTATTTTCGTTCGTCTAGTGTGTTAAACCAATCAAGAAAGTGCGATCTTGCCTTGTTGCTCTAAACTTTTCACCGAACAATCCATCCAGACTCAATACAGTGTTCTCGCCATGGCTGAATCCTCCTCTCCCACGGTTGCACAACATCAAGTGTTCATCAATTTCCGTGGGGTGGAGCTGCACCGTGTATTCGTCAGCCATCTCGTCTCGGCCTTGGAAAGTCATAGCATCGTCGTCATCGACGACTATGAGGACAACGGCAAAAATCTAGATTCCCTTTTAAAGAATATAGGGGAGTCTCGGATTGCTCTGGTTGTCTTCTCCGCCAAGTACACCAAGTCAACTCGGTGCCTAGAAGAACTAGCGAAGATTAAGGATCGTGCGGATGAAGGTAAACTGGTGCTTATTCCCATCTTCTACAGACTGGAACCATCTGCAGTGAGAAATTTAGAGGGAGACTTTGGTGATGCATTCAGGAGTCTGGCTAAGGGTGATAAGAGGAAGCCGAAATGGGAGGACATTTTTCGTTCCATTCAAAATATCCTGAACTTGACGATTCCTGAGAAAAGGTAATTGATTTTGCTCTACTGGTTTAGAACTTAGCAAGAGAAAATGAAGTATCGAAAGATATTTACGAAAGGACTTTAGGAAGGTCATGATCTCATTAGCTATATTTCCTCATTTCAGTTGCAGCGAAGAGAGCAACATCCTAAATAAAATCGTGTGGGTTGTTAGGAATTTACTGATCAGAATTCCATTGGAGGCAGTCCAAGATGCCTCTGTGAAGACTTCAGGAAGTAGCGACAGTACTGGAACTCTCTCAGGGGAAGAAAAACATAAGACTTTCACGGTGCATGAGAAGAGGTATTGATTTGAGATTAAGATTTATACGATTTGATAACACATAATTGATCGAGTTATAGTAAATTATATGCAAATTACATCCCACATAAGGCTCATATCTCTACCTCCTATGTGAGAGATTTCAAGAATACGATTTAGTTAATAAATAGTTGTTCAAAATAAATTTAAATATTAATATAATATAGGCATTAGATATTTAAAAGTGTTTATTAAGGAGTGGTTTTACAAAAAGAGCAGTAAAGAACTTTTATCAACTCTCCAATGGGCAGTAAACTCCTGCAACCGCAAACTCAAGTTTTCATCAATTTCCGCGGAGATCAGCTACGAACCAATTTCATCTGCTATCTCGTGGAAGCACTTCGGAGAAGTGATATCAACGTCTTCATAGACACTCAAGCGCCTAGAGGTGAAGACATCAACAATCTTTTTAATAAGATCGAGGAATCTGGGGTCGCCATAGTTGTGTTCTCTAGCAGGTACACGGAATCAAAGTGGTGCTTGAACGAGCTTAGGAAGATTAACGAACGGGAGAACCAAGGCATGCTCAAGGTGTGACCCATGAACATATACATATTTCATATATATATATATTAGTTTTACCTTTTCTAGGGGAATAAAGTGACTTGTATCTAGACCATTGTTATTCTTACTAGTCTAGGTGGATATTATACATATTTTTACACATACCATTAACCTTCGGACTCCACTTACTCTGTAACACAAGGTACTTCCGGTCTTCTACAAGGTGTCACCAATCAATGTGAAAAGACTTAAAGGAGAGTTTGGTGACCATTTCAGGGATCAAGAGTATAAATATAGGTATGAAGAAGATAAGATAAAGCAATGGAAAGAGGCAATGGCGTTAGTCTCAAATAAGTTTGCCCTGGTTTTGGAAGAGAAAAGGTACTAATGGTCTAAACCCTAACCAAATTTGCATGTCAATACATACTGTTTATTATGTATTTTGTTGAGAAGCAAAGGAAACCCTGTACACAAAATTCTGACATATTTAACATACCTATCTGCCTTTGTTTTTTCTTTATATGTTTAGCGGCGTTTTAGAGACTGACTTTGTGAAAGATATCGTCGTTGAGGTCTTGAAAATGCTTAAAGACATTTCCACAACGAAAAGCAGTCAATCCTGTAGTTGCCCTTCGTTGTGCGGAGAAAAGCAATCTGAATCTCAGCTTTGATGGTAAAGAATCACAAATGAAGAACCATCACCAAATTTGTTTGTATGACCGATCACTTATTGTCAAGAGAGTTGTAAGAAAAGGAGCAAAAGAAAAAAAGTTTAAGAATTCACATCTATGTCTGGTAGATACTACATCTGGGATAGATAATCTCTATCGGTCTATCCCAAGAAGCACAAGGGAGCTCAGCAGTCTTGATGTTCTGAATCTAACAAGGGTCGTTTTTTTGTTTTATAAGATGTAGTTTTTTCTCAATGCTACAAACTATTGAAATATCTTATCTGGTTAAATCCATATCGTAGCTAATCTTTTAAACTTCAGTTCAACGTTTAAACCAGCTCCTCTCTAATTATGTATTTAAAAATCCAGTTGATATCAAATGCACTGGGAGGTATCCCATTTATCGATTCTCATAAATTTGTCTGCATATTTATTATGAAAAAACTAACACCAACCAAAATAGAGAAGATCGAATACACAACAAACAATATTTTTGTTTTATTAAGGAAATTTTAAAATAAATCACTAACATGTGATTAGCTCCTGAATACTTCCTAACGTACCCAATCTTACTACACATATAGAACAGCTGTGTGTCCCTTTATTCACTCACCGGGGGATGCTTCTACTCAAACACACTTTGAGGTTCAAGTTCTTCTATAGTAAGTATTCTATTCAAGCTTTATAGTCGCAGCACCAATTGAGGATCTCGCAATTATCCAATGGAGAAGATCCTTCTCCCTTTCTTATCATCAACATCTAATCTGTCTCACCTGCTCTGGAAATCTTTTTGACATTAGACACTTGCCTTTCTTTCGTACAGCTCGATGTGCCACATTATTATTAACCTTTACTGACACAGATTTTCCCGCCAGCATATAATAAGGACCTTTACCCAATCGTAGGAGGCCAAAATGTGATCTTTTCGAATCTTTGGAGCTTTCTTAGGAGCCTAAAGATGAAAAAACTCTGCCTAGTAAATGAGAGAGGCCACTCCTAGTCTCATTTTTGCATGTGGACCTAATACTATAACCAGCAGCATTGTAGAACTACAACTGACATAGTTAATCCTAATAAGGTTTTTCTCAAGGAAGAAGTTAGCTGTATGTATCACAACAGAAGAACCTTTTGCCACAAAAGATTTCAAACCTTCAGATGCAAACACATCAGCTTGGGCATTTCAGACCTTCAGATGCAGGCACATTGACCCTGATTTCAGTTTGTGTGGTGTGTTTATGTTATAGAAAGACAAAATTAATTCAGATACCCAGAAGAATTTGACTTTCTGCAAGTTATTTGCAAGATAAAATAATACCTGGTGTTGTTCTTTGTTCATGTTCTTAACTACACCAAGAGCCTTTGCTATAAAAGTTATGAAGACTTCACGCGACAGATTAAAGATATTACTAAATGTGCTATGCATCAGAAGCCGTTCAAACCTCCAAGGAATTGACTTCACAGACACGCAACCGTGAGTACTTAAGACTTCTAGACGGTGGGGCTGTATAGTTTAGGGAGCCGCCTGATGTTTTCAGGAATATCTCTTCTAGTATATTCATCAAGGAACAAAATATAATCAAGCTTATTGACCGCCAAAGCTTTACCATCTTTCAAGGTTGCACAGTAGGCTCTTCTGTATGATCCTTCACTGATCAATACCTTTGATCCAAGTTATCATTCATATCTTTCAGCTCATTCAATAACAATGCAGGCACATAAGATAAATGGAAGCTCCTTTAACCCATCAGGCTTCACATCAACATGTGGTTTCATATTGCGCCCTTCAATACAAGAAACACGAAAAGATGAATAAGGTATCCTTATAACCTAGTATGTAAAGAATACATACAACTAGTTTGAGACAAAAGAGCAGAACGAGGATAGTAGGGTAATTCGTTCTGGTGTCAGAGGAGGAAATTTTGCGCCAAAATCCTCCAACCAAGATTCAGGATGTCTTTCAAAGAAGCTTTGATGGTCTAATGAAGACAATGAGTCCCTCGTTGATCCTTTAGATAATAGGATAGAAATGTCAAACGTGTTTCAAGATATATGGGTCGGTTTGTTGTTTGTGAAGAAAGCAAAGAGTCAGGGTAGCGTAACGGATTGTGGGATGCTAATGAAATCTCTGAAGTATTGACAAACAATTCTGTAAGTTTTAAAATATTTTTATCATCGATATATGACAATTCAAATAGTAGAGGTTTTACTTGGAATATATGGCTGACAATTTCAGAGAATTTCTTGTCTTACTTTGCCAGGGAACAGAAGCACTTGAAGGCATATTTATGGATATGTCTAACTTGATGTGTGAGGTAAGTCCTAATATATTTGAGAGAACCTATAGACTTAGATAGCTAAAGCTCAAACTGTTCAGTTTCTGGAAACCATTGCAACCTTTTTCTACCTCAAGGCCTTGATTCTTTGCCTGATGAGCTACGACTACTCCACTGGGAAAGGTATCCTTTGAAATCCTTGCCGCGGAAATTCAATACTAAGAACCTTGTGGAGCTGAATATGCCTTATAGCAAGATGGAAATGTTATGGAAAGGGACAAAGGTAAGTCTTAGATTCTAAAATCTAATCAGCTTCTAACATGAATATCCACAGTGACTTACTTTTGCTTTTTGTAAACAGAATCTTGAGAAGCTTAAGAAGATCAGACTGAGTCACTCCCAACAGTTAACTAAGATCCCAAGGCTTTCAAAGGCCTCGAACCTTGAGCATATTGATCTTGAAGGATGTACTAGTTTGGTGGAAATTACCTCATCTGTCAAGTATCTTGACAAGCTTGTTTCCTTGAATCTGAGAGACTGCTCTCGATTACTAACTCTGCCTATTCATTTAGAATCTCTCCGAGTTCTTAATCTATCTGGTTGCTCAAATCTCGAGCAAATCCAGGATTATTCACCAAATCTAAAAGAGCTGGAACTGCCATAAGAGAAATACAATCTTGTATAGAGAAGCTCACTGGACTTGTTACATTAGATTTGGAGAATTGTAATCTGCCACCAGGGGTCAAGTAACTTGAAAGCTATGGTCACACAGTGTTCTCTGGCTGCTCAAAACTGAAGAACCTTCCAAATCTTGACGCAGCTATTCTAAGCGGCTCGGAATATCTCAGTACAGAGACAACAATAGAAGTAATGCGGCCTTGGTATATCCACAAAATGGCTAGATTCTCCGCAAAACATGAACGGAGAACAACGCCAGATACTCTTCTTACAAATAACGGTCCAGAAACTCACATTCTTTTGCATATCGTCTGGAATTGATTGTGTCTGTACCAGAAACACATCACAGAAACTGCATTCAGCATCAGTGTGCCTGCATCTGAAGGTCTGAAATCCCCAGCTGATGTGTTTGCATCTGAAGGTTTGAAATCTTTTGTGGCAAAAGGTTCTTCTGTTGTGATACATACATCTATCCTTTCCTTGAGAAAGACATTATTAGGATTTACTAAGTCAGTTGTAGTTTCTTTTCGGGATGATTACTACAATGCTGCTGGTTTTAATTAGTATTAGGGTCCACATGCATTATGAGAACGAAGAGTGGCCTCTCTCATTAGTTCGCTGACTACTTCTCAAAATACATGTCTACAATGTAGCATCAATAAGTTCAAAACAACAGTAGAAGTTATTTGGAGATTTCATATGAAGATATTACTGATAAGCAATTTTTTCTTTTATTATTAATAAAAAATTAGTTCACCTGGTAAGGAAAACACATAATCAATATATTTAAAATCCAACATATGTTTGAGATCATTAGATACAAGTAGGTACATCTTTGCAAAATTAGCTGCTCTTTAAGTATTAGAATCAGCCACCGGTGTTTGTACCATGGAAGTTTTTGCTGACGTTTGTCCATCTCTGTAACAGTAGTTGCTCTGGTAGAACTCAAACCAGACACAAAAGAGGGACACAGATCACTCGACATATCACTACCAGAAGGGATGATTCTAACTTTCATTACCAGGAGATGAGAAGTTTCCAACTTCAAAAACAGCAGATGGGATGCTTCCAACTTCATTACCAGCAGATGATCCAACTTCATTACCACCAGATGGGAAATATTCACCCCTATACATTATTTTGCAGATAACATAGGTCTGCTACCAAAGTAGACAATAATTATTTGTCAACAAAACGAAATTAAAACTCTGGAAACTGTACCACAAGCAAGAAAAACTAGGCCACAAACAATTAAAACTGCGAGACAGTGACCACATCAATACATAAACTCTATTTCAACAAGAACATGGGCGCTAAAGATAAAACATAAGAAACAACCAGAAACTCTGAAATTATTACCTGCTCAAGAGGCAAGCAAGTGATGTTATACTCGTGCATAACCCAAGGAGTCCTAACTACATTGGAACCCTTTCCTTTATGGTACACCAACGTCTTCAGTATCCCGATCTCGTTGTAATTTCCTCCCTTATCCTTGATTGTCCGATCACGACCAGTAGCTTTCCACAACCCAGAAACTGTAGTCCTCTTCCGTACCCTCGGCTTCGTGGATGTGTATTCATTCCGAGAGAAGAAGTACCACACGAGATCATTCGATTCCATATTCGATAACGCTGCAAACAAAAACAAAACAAATCAGACACACGATTGATTTCAAGGTGAACTGAGATTGATAAAACTTACCAGGCAGATACTCTGGTTCGTAGCTATAGATGTAGATCTCGCTAATCCAATCGTCAACGAGCCAACTATTACCCAGAATTTTGTTCTTGAGATAAAAGTTTATCAATTCCTCATCCGTAGGACTAAACCTAAACCCCACCCAATTATTGTTCATTTGATCACTTGAGTTATTACTACCAGATGGGAAGTTTCCCACTTGGCCATCTCCATACAGGACGTCTCTAGCTTGACCCTTATGCTTTATTTTGCAGATAAAATAGGTCCTCTGAAAAGATCAACGTACACAGCATTAAATATTTGTCAAGAAAACAAAATTAAGACTCTGGCAACTCTATCACAAGCCTTGACAGAATCAAGAAACTTTGAAATTGTTACCTGCTCAAGAGGCAAGCAAGTGGTGTAATACTGGTGCATGACCCAAGGAGTCGAAACACCATTGGAACCATTTCCTTTAAGGTACACCAACGTCTTGACAATCCCGATCACGCAGCCATTTCCTCCCTTATCCTTGATTTCCCTAACATCACCAGTACGTCTCCAAAACCCAGAAGGCGTAGTCCTCTTTTTTACCGTCTTCTCTGTGGATTCACACGGAGAGAAGAAGTACCATACAAGATCATTCGATTTGATCTTCGATAACGCTGCAAAAACAAGAAAACCTTGAATCAAACAACACTGACTTATTTCAAGGTGGAATTGAGATTTGAGAAACTTACAAGGTAGAGACTCTGGTTCGTAGCTATAGATGTTGATCTCGCTAATCCTAGCTTCGACGAGAAAATTTTTACCCAGAATTTTGTTTTTCAGATAATAGTTGATCAGTTCCTCATCCGTAGGACTAAACCTAAACCCCACCTGACTAGTTTCAACACCTTTCCTGATATCATCCAGAGATGGAAAGACCTCCAAGAATCGTATACCACATTCTTTTATCTTTATCGTTTCCTTCTTGTGGTCAAGGCAATCAAACACAAACTGCACATCGCTATAGTACAGCTCCGCTGGGGAATCATTTACTTCATCGGGAGAAAACTCACAGTGGAATACGATTAGATGGTTTCTTGTAGAGGGAGTATCGGTCAAACAACTATAATATATCTTATCGCTTCCACCTTTGAAGGGCCAAACCACCCCAAAGTGAAACGAACCAGATATAGATTGAATCCTGATGCAAGCCTTAAAACTTGGGAACCTTTTGGAAAGAGAGCTCCGAGGTAAAGAAATGGTTAGGACACTACCCGGAGCTCGATGAGTGAAATATGCAGGAAGTTGTGCCCCGGGTAAGATAGCATACGCGCAATCTGACTGTAGGATGAGTTTTCTCGCATGCTGATTCAGTTTGAAGCAATTAATAAACTGGAAAGTCGCCTGTGGATAGCGAGAAGAGTGGGAGCCATATAAACTCTCAAGCGATTCACAATTATTTGCCGTTAGCCTGAAAAGAGAGGTAGGGAGCTTTGGCAATGACACAAGATTTCTGCAACTATGGAATATAAGATCCTTTGGTTGAATGGAGGTCCAAATGTCTGGAAGTCTCTGGAAACTGTTACCAGACATGTCTACACTCATGAGAGAAGTACATATCTCATCAGGATGATTCTGCCAGCTTTCTTCAGTTAATGCTTTGCACTGTGAAAAGTCTACTTGCACAAGAAGTTTCAGTTTAGATATGTTTGGTGAGATCTTCTTTAACTTGTTGCAACCAGTCATCGATAGGGTAGCTAGGCCATGCATATTCTCGATCCAACCAGGAACTTCCTCTATCGCAGTTTCATCAAGATAGAGATCTGAAATGCTTCTTGATATTTGTGGGAAACTTCTCAAACGTGAGCATCCACTGAGATTAAGGTAATAGAGAGATTCCAAGTTGATGTCGGTTGGAAGAGCCTCGAGATGTATACAACGTTCCATGTCCAAGTCCTTCAGTTTATGGAGATTCCGAATAGAGGAAGGAAGCTCAGTCAAACTCGAGCAACCGCCAAGATCCAATGTCTCCAGGCTTGTGGCGCGAGTAAGATCTGGGATTTCTCTCAGGTGTAAGGAACCCCGTAGATTCATACATTTGAGACTTTCAAGAGGCTGAACAGAAAAAGAATGGTAAACACATATACCAGAATCTTGTCAATGGTAACAGTAATTTCCAAACTTCTACAAATATCATTCATATATTTGATGAGATCAACAATGGAAAGACAAATGTTCAAAAAAAAAAAAACAATGGAAAGACAAACAAGAAGAAAAACTTAACATGTACCTGACTTCCACTCCATAGTTCTTCAAGCTTGCTAGCCACCACTGTGAGTTCAACGAGATATTTTGGAATGAAGTTAGAAGGCATGCATCTCATTGGAAAGCCCTCCCAGTGCAGTAGTCTGAGTTTATGAGAGAGATAATCAAGGCCATGAGGTATGTGCACCTTAACTTCTTTATCCCCCAAGTTTGAATAGAATTTCAAGAACTGGAGATTAGTCATTTCATTGAAGCCTTTCTCACTTATTAAAAGCTTCTTGACTTCTGACATGTCTAACGATATCCCTTCAACGCTCCTAGTCCCCTGAAAAAGGAGAACCGCGATAGAAACAGGTTATCCTAAGATAGACCAGCATTTATTGATTTAACAAATGACATGAGAATTTAAAACTTACAGTGTTTTCCGCAAGGACTTCACTAATATCCCCGTAATACACCAAAAACTTACGCTTTCCAGGCTCACTAGGGTACTGTTTACGGACGATTTCTCTGCCCAATTGTTGTTGCAAATGGTGCACTGTAATATATCCGTCTTCTGACATATGTATGATAGATTTCTCAGCCAAGACTCTAAGCCTACCCTTAATACCCAAGAAGTAACTTGAAAGCAATCGTGTGAGATATTCAACAGTACCAGGATTAAATAAACATGAGATGCACAAAAATAAATCTTTGTCTTCCTCACATAACCCATCATACCCGAATCTTAATATGCTCTCAATTTCTCCATCCAATCTATATCTGAGCCGAGGCAACTCTTCGGACCACTCTTGTTCGCTCATCCCTCGAAAATAAGAACCACAAACTCTGAGACCCAACGGAAGACTACCAACACTCTCTACAACTGCAGTTGCGAGTTGCATGAAACCATCAGGTGGAGAGTTCTTTCTGAAAGCAACTCGGCATAATATCTGAAGAGCTTCCTTTTTAGATGGTAAATCCACCTTGTAAACATGATTTATCCCATGAGATTTCAGAAGACCTAAATCTTTGGTAGTCACAATAATTCTGCTTCCTGGTCCAGTCCAGTTAATTAGTCCTGCCACGGCATCTAGTACCAATCGATCATCCACACCATCTAGAATGATAAGAACTTTCTGTTCACACAGCATTTCTTTCATCGAACCTATATCCTCTATCGTTATATCCGGTTCATTCCTGATTTCAGATAAAACTAGTTTCTGATAATACAACGTCCCGCTATAATTATCGCTATAACCACACTCGTGCATTCCATTCAAGAAAGGTACGAAAGCTCTACCTTGAAATTTTGAAGCGATCTGATTGTACAAACATCGTGCAATGGTAGTCTTACCAATTCCCAAGGGACCCCAAATTCCGATCATCTTTACTTCTTCAGATTCCAAGTGTAGCAGCGGATTCAGTTTTGCAATATGAGCTTTGATTCCAACCAAACCACCAAAATCAGCCGATGGCTTGCGGTTCAGTTTGTTTGAGACATCAGCCAGGATTTTCTTAATCATCTCTGCTTCATTATCCCTAACAAAGAGAAGGACAATTATTGGACATCTCAATCCAGAGGCGAGAGAGATTTGTGGCATTATTAGTTTATCCATTAACATTCACAGTTGCAGACAATACATACATTTATGTCATATCCAAGAGAATGCAGTTAATAACGACAGAAGAAAACATACCAGTTTATGGTATGGTATCCGGCAATGCTTGTTATGTCGGATAAAGCTTTTCGACATTGCCGTTCCTCATCCTTTGTTTTGCTCTTATAAGTCTGTTTGAAGTGCCTTCCGAATTCACCAGTCTGTTTCTTAACATCACTTGGATCAACATCACAGAAAATTGTCATCACTATCTGACCCAACTCTTCCCTGCACTTTAGAATCTCCACCAATTCGTTCAGGAGCCAGCCTGATGAGGCGAACCTTTTGGACAGCAAAACAATCGATATCCTCGACTCTCTTATCGCTTGTACACGCAGAGGGCTGATCAGCTTGCCACGTCCTATCTCATTGTCTGTAAATGAGCTGATTGGTTTATGTTTGAATGCCACAAGCAGCCGTTTGACGACTTCCCTTGAGCTGTCTTCAACTCTGAAGCAAGGGTAAACATCATATTTCCAATTGCGAGAAGAAGAAGTAAACATCATATTTACTATTGGTTTTTCTTCTTCTCGGCTGAGTGAGTTCTTCTCAAAGTCTTTTCTTAACTGTTTCAAGCTACCAGGCAGTATGGATTGCCTATGGAGAATTTCTTTCCATATTTTTCGCAGCAAAGAATGCATCACTATTTCCCCATTGGACGATACACGTATGAGAGACCTTCTGGTTAATTCCTTGAGCCCAGATCTAACGTCCACGTCGTTGCTAGACAAAAGTGGTGCCACCACATTAACATCCTCATCATGGAACAAACATGCCATGTAAACAAATAAAGCTTTGTATCTCTCCTCTAAACCAGCGTAGCTAACTCTCAATGCTGCTTCACTTTCATTACCTGTAAACCCCCTTGGATCCAAGGACAAAACTGGTGAAATATCCTCAAGACTTGTATTAGCAGTTGGAGCAGTTATTACATAGACTCCACATCTTGTCACCGTGCAGGTATCATCTAGACGCTTCTTCTGCTTGTTGACAGGAAGAAATTCAAATACAACTAAATCAGCAAAGATATCAGGGTCATTTCCTTCATTAGTACTTGGACGCATATTGACATCACAGAAGACAAACATATGATCCTTCTGGATATGTGGAACAACTGTCCTCGGAGCCCAACAATGCAAATTTCTTTCTATCTTATGAGAGTGGCCTTCCTCGTTTTTCCATCTGCAAACACAACTAATGTCAAAACCATTGTCATCATGGTAATCCTCCGAAAATGCAATTTCCACTAGCATAGCAAAACCAAGAAGCGTGCTGCTCCAGGAAGGATTTAGCCATGTCATTACAGAAGATCCTAGTTGAAGAACAAGTGGGGAATCTTGATTCACATGTGAGGGCGCACAGAAGCTGAAAGCCGGAGCTTCATTGAGATCCTGTAGCAACAATGCAAAACAAGATCCAGATACGATATGAGATAAACATGGGTGTGTACACATATCAGGGCAGCGAATATTACCTTCGGAAGCTCTCTCGGTATGCGTTTAACATTACCCAACAGTTTGACTAAAAAATCGCTGACCACTTGTGGAGATAGATTAAAACAATTAGTGAATATGTAGTGCATAGGAAGTTTCTCGGAGTCCAAAGGAATTTTTTTCAGAGAGACACAACCATGTGCATTCAAGAGTTCGAGACTTTGAGGAAGTTGTGGCACTTTTCTTACCGCAGTGCCACTAAGATATAACTCTTTCAGGTTCCGTGGCAAACCCCCGATTGTCTCGAGCTTGGAGCAACCAGAGAGATCAAGAACTGTGAGAAGTTCGAGATTAATCATGTTTGGTAGACTTCGCAAACAAAAACAATCTTTGATCTCCAAGCAAATAAGCTTGCAAGGATATTGGCAAGATGAGCTAGATTTCTTCAGACTTTTTAAACGCTCAAGTTTCAAGGCATCTGACAGGTCATCAAATTCTGCTAGAAGAAGACTCATAAGCTCTTCGCTATTAGGCTTAACAGTAGTGGTAAATGGCAATTCTGTTATGCCAGTTCCCTGGAGATACAGTGTCTCAATATTTGGTGCAACCGCCTGGAATGTTTTGATCTCTTTGCAACCTGAGAGATTTACAGCTAGTAGATGCAGCAATGGATCTGTGGCTTGGAAACTCTGCAGTCTTGTACAGCCTTGGAGATCAATTACCTTGATATTTGGTGCATTTGAAAGATCGCCAATATCAACTAGTTGCTGGGAATGACAAAGCCTAATCGTTTTCAACATCTTCAGGTTCTGAGAAAAAATAAATGCCAAAAGAATAATAAAAAACTCTGCAGAAGTAGTAACAAGGGTGAAAGATCCATTTCAGAGTTTGCTAACCTTGGTTTCACCCCAAAGTTTCTGAAGTTGACTGTACGGCATATTGATTTGAACAAGGTGTCTAGGATCAAAATTTTGAGGCAAGGATTCCAGAGGATAGTTCTCCCAATGGAGGAGTCGTAGCGCATTGGGAAGAGAATGGAGAAAGCCTTTGGAAAATTTGATTACAGGACGGTTTTCAGGACTGGAACAGTATATCTTCAGCAACCGAAGGTTCAACATATTCACAAAGGCAGCAGGCTTGATATCTAAATTTAAGTATAATGTGTCCAAAAACATGCATTCGATCTCTTCAGTTCCCTGAAATAATATTGAAAATGGAAATATCAGAGAACGTTGGCCCATAAAGTAGGTTAACTATCAAAATATTACACACCTGAGTACGTTCACCCTCCTCTAATAAATATTTGATGATATCAGGTTCCCACATTCTGCTGTGTCTTTCAGTTTGTACTGTTTCTCCAAGTATTAATTTTCGGCCAACATCTTGGGTCAAATTATGCATCCACATTCGATTTTCCGAAACAATGACCAGACACTTGTCAACAAGAACATCGATTCCAACATGTGGAAAGAAACCACAACCATCAAGCAGTTGCATCACATAGTCAACATATTCTCCCTGGAAGAAACAAGCTATGTCCAGAAAAATGTTCTTTTCACTGTCACTGAGTGTATCATAGCTTCTCTTGAATGCATCAAGAATCTCAAAAGGAGGATGTTGCTTTAGTTGCTTTAGTTTGAGCAACGCAGACTCCATTTCGAACAGATTTTTTGTAATGACTTCAAAGAAGGTTTCATTGAAGTGATTCAGACTATTCACGTGTTGCCACGTGTTGGTCCTCTGTCCCTGGCGATGCCGAAATGTTAATTCCCCAGCTGTAAGCCCTTTACCACTAGAGCTAGAAGTCCCAGTTGACAGATTTTTAATACCATTGAGCTCTCTAGCAAAAACACTGAGAGCTAATGGATTTCCATTAGCATATTGAACCACTTTCATTGACAGCTCATTCATATTCTGCTCTGTAATATTCTTTATAGACGCACACGAGCAGAATAATTGTAGAGCCTCTTTCTCATTTAGCCCTTGAACCTCGTATATGTGATTGATTCGGCAAAGTTGAAACACCTGTTTATCCCTAGAGGTTATGATGATCAGGCTTTCAGGACCGAACTCAAACCCGTCGAGAAAAGACTCTGCGACCCGAGGGTCACCCACGCCATCGAGAACAACAAGGATTCTGTTGCTGCTTAATTTTTCTATAAGCAAACTTGCTTTTTTCATGGTGCCGCTAGTGCCAGGATGTTCTTTCAAAAGCTGTTCCTCCAGCAACCGATAAAGCCCCTTTTCACCAATAGCTTTCTCACAATCTTCAATGAAACAAGAAGCATCAAAGTAGGTACACATTTGCTGAAAGACGGCTTTAGCAAGTGTCGTCTTGCCTATGCCAGGCATACCCCAAACTCCAACAAGGCGTGTCCCCAGGGGTTGCTTGCAAACCATTGTTTCAATCTCTAGGAGCTTCGAGTAGATTCCAATTCGTCCCATAGGAAAGAGCTTCTCGTACACATCTCTCACAATCTCTTCTACAAGTATGGAGTCACTAAATTCCTCCCTGCGCAGGTCAATTAATAAACAAAATTTACATGATGGGAACATCTGGAGCTAGGGCTGGGCATTTTAACCTACACCAAACCCGTATCCGTCCCAAAAATCCGAGCCCAAAAAGTAAAATATCCAAATAGTGTTGAGTTAGGAGAGACATGTTGCACAAAAGTTAGATCCAAAATCTCAAAACAAGAACCAGAGTCTATTTTCAAAAATTTATCTCCAAACCTATTAATGGTATCAGATTTACTAAAAAAATAGAAAATCAGTTAAATTATTAATAAAACTTTAAGCATATAAAACTTGATTAATGAAGAATTTGATTTTTTTTTTTAAATCTAAATATCCAAACCGAACTAAAAATCAAAATTTTGGAACTAAGAAATCAAATTTGACCTAGATTGGTGGAGTGGTGATAAGTCTATCAAACCCAGCTCGGTAAGCCATTCGCCCTGTAATGGGATGTCGCCGTACAACACTGGAACCACCACCTGCTCGCTGTTCCTCCGGTACTCGAGAACCTTGCCAAATTTATCACGGCATATCGAGGTAGGCTCGGAGTTTCCGGGTAAAACAAGCAAAGAAACCTTAGCTTTCTCAACTTTCGCCTGGGAATCTAACAGATCGTCGCTATCTACTTCCACGATCACATCATTTATGCCTTTCCTCCGGAGAGCTTCGGAGAGGTGGCTCACAAAGGAATACCGAACCTCTTCTAAGCAGCTGATGCAGACGAATTGCTCATCCTTCTCGAAATCGGTCATGGTTTCGCGCCTTAACACCGGGAACAAGTCTTGGGTTTTTTTTGCTGGAATTTATCTTTACATGGTTCTTGTGGTAAAGGATTGGTTTTCCGCACTCCATCAGTCGGGAGAATAACTCCAAATATCCTTGTCACTCATAAAAAATTCACAATTCTCCCACCAATAAAATATGCTTTCTTTTATCTTTATTTTTAACTACGAAATTATGTTAAATACATCTATAACACTAAAAAAATCAGATAATTACATGATCCAACCAAATAAATCCGGACTCATCTCCTCCCCTTCTTTGGTGATTCTGAAACCCTAGCCTTCGCCGCCTGCGTTCGTCCTCCATTGACATCGAGAATCCATCAATCTCTCCCTCTCCCTCGTGTCTTAACTTTCTTTTTCTCTCTATTTAAGAATTAAACCCGAAACCCTAGATCGAGATCCGCTTCGTTTCTTCTTCTCTCCACCGAATTGACTCTCCATATTTGTTTCTTCTGGTAAGTGATTAGTTTCCCTTTGTTTAATTGTTATTAGGTTGTTTTGTTAGTAGATTTGAAAAATAAATTGGGGATAATTTGTAAGTTGTAGAAGAAATTAAGGTAGTGTCCTAATAAGCAAGATTGTGGTTTGAAATTCGGGAAGACATGGTGAAATATTAGATTTGGTATAAGTTTGAACAGAAACATAGAAAAGTAGCGATTTTTATGGAGTTGGTTATTGACTCTTTGAACAGAAACTTAAAAATTTGTGGGTCTTTTCTTATTGGATATGAAACCGAAATGGTGATTGACTCTTTGAATGGTAGGATAAATGTAAACAGAAATATAGTTGGTGATTTATTGAGTGAATGAATGGTTTGAGATTAGACAAAGAATAATTCTGGGTTTTGCCTAACTGTGTATTGTTGTCGTTGTTTTTGGATGTTAATAGGAAATATATAATGGCAGGTAAGGGTGGAGGAAAAAAATGTCTAAAAAGAAAAGTGGGAAAACCACAAAAGCTCGAAAATCTGATGTTGCTGTTGTTGAAGATCATGTGGAATAACTATTAGAAGGGAACAATAGTGATACTCTGCGTGAACCCATCTCTAAGGTATAACATTCTTTTGTTTTATAGTAATAAAGTTCACTGTTTGTGTGTGTTGAATTAATTATCACTGCTGTGTATTAGGGAATGAAGGCCAAAAAAGAAGGCGTTCATCTACCGGAGTTTCCAGTAGAACTGCAGCTAGAAAGGTGGTGTCAAATGGGAATGAACCGGTAGAAGAATATGCAGTCCAGCAAGAGAGTAATCTAGTGAGAGGAACGACTGTAGTTTCGCTCTCACTTGATACCGAAATGTGCAGTAGAAGAAGCTTAAAACAAAGGCTTAAACTTATCTATTAATTAAATATTTAGTATGTTTCTTGAATGTTATGTTTCTGCTTTTGGATGTTATGTATTTACTTTTGGATGTTAGTTATTAGAAATTTAAGTAAAGTTGTTACTATGTGTTGAAAAATAGGTATGGATAACTCTATTTACAAGTTAACTTATGTTAAAAATGAGTTAAATGGAAAACTGGTTTTACTATTAGGTTTACTAAGTCTAAAAATCACTTGTCAAAAAATTAAAAAGTTGCTCATGTAAAATACACATGTTAAAAGTGAGTTAAGTAATAATTTAAAAAATGAATATGTAAAACGTGCTACCATTATATACATAAATATAATATTTGGATCACACATAGCAATTCTTGGTAAACTTCAAGAAGTTAGTAATACTACCTTATACATAGTAATATTTTGGCAAATTTTAGGTTTATTTAGTAAAACCATTAGAAAAAGAGATTTTTTCTAGTAAAACCAAAGCTTTTACACTATTATTATCCTTACCTAATATATTTTCGGCAAAAATTTGTCAGGAATACGTATTTTTATAGATTCTTCTTCCTATAGCCGTATGATTCACATAATAATCATGAAAGTTAAGGAATCATTTTGAGAAAATGAGAAATATTCCTAAAACTATATAAAAAAACTAAATAGTTTTAAAGTGTTATTTACTATATACATAGTCTACTAATATATAATATATAGGTTACATATGTTAAATTTACGCACTACTTGCAATATATAGAGGTTTCAAATTACACATAATAAAACCAAGCAATCTTAGTAATTCGAATTATACATAATAATTCTAGTAATACAAATAGTCTGAATTACATATAATAAACCCAGTAATCCTAGTAGTCCGATTACACACAATAAATCCAATAATCCTAGTAATTCGATTACACACAATACGACTTAATCATTTTTGTAGGACGATGTTGTTCGGTTTAAACCACTACTACCATATTCACTGACCATATTAAACCACTACTATCGTATCCGCTGACCATAATGAGGTCCCACTATACTTCAAAATGAAATAAAATAAACTTCATGGTTTTAAAATTTAATTTCAATGTCTACAAAGTTTCTTTAAGTCTTACATTATTTACATTACCAAAGATATACAATTCATTTTAATTATATTCAGATAAAACTTCTGCGGAAACAAACATAAAAACCTAAAATCTAGTAAAATCAATATTAAAATTTTCTTTTAAAACTTTCGAAATTCTCAATAAATCTTATATTATTTATATTACCCAAGATTTACAGTTTGTTTTAATGATATTCTAGGTAATTGTTTTTTTAAACATATATAATAAATTTTAATCCCAGAAAAACAGTTTTAAAACTCGTTTTCAATCTTCAGAAATTCTTAGTAAAACTTACATTATTTACATTACCCAAGATGTATAGTTTATTTTAATGATATTCTAGATAATTTTTTTACAAAATGGATATAATAAATCTAAAACCCAGAAAACAGTTTTAAACTTGTTTTCGATCTTTCGAAGATCTCACTAAATCTTACATTATTTACATTACCCAAAATGTAGAGTCCATTTTAGTGATATTCTGATGATTTATTTTAAGAAACAGATATAATAAATCTAAAACCTAAAAAAAAAAAAAGTTTTAAAACTTGTTTTTAATCTCCCAAAATTCTCTAAAATTTTTTTATTATTTACATTATTTTTAATATACGTAGAATTTTATAGCTATTTTAAAACTTCACCAGGAATGATATTGGTTACGTTGGGCTCGTGAAATTCTCAGAATGAATCTATTCATCTTCACAAGTTTACCAAATAAAAAGTGAGACGTGTTCACTTTTACAGTCACATGTAGTTTTTTTTTTGCCAACAAATTGCGCTGGTTGCTTGCAAGGATGAAATGGGTATTATATATAAAATACACGCAGTGTATGGGTGAACTAGGGATTTTGTTCAGGGAGTGAATTATAAAATGTTTGAAGGCTATTGAGTGCAATTTTCCATGTTTTTACTGTCAATCGGCTTAAAAAAAGGATAAAACCGGATGAAAACGAAAAAAAATGCTAGAAAATCTAATAATGTCAACATCAATGCTATATTCTTAATTTTTTCTCAAAATTGGCTATTACACAAATTAACCCTTGAGAAAATTATCATTTTTAAATATTTAAGAACATTTATATACTCAACCCCAACTCCTTAATTCTAAATCTTAAATAATAATCAATAAAGCATAAACTCAAATATAAATATAGTTTTCATTGATGATAAAAATGATACTTGACTTATGGTATTTCTAATAATTTCTCAAAACAAGTTCAATTATCATTTTAAATATCATCTTTTAGATCAAATAAAATAAATCTTAACTTTTCATTGACCAAACGATTATAAATCTATTAGTAAATTTTTAAAGGATGTAAAATGATTTAGTCAGCAAAAGTTTAAAACTTTATTAATTTTAATTTAGAAACTGAACACTAAAATGGCTTACCCAAATTTAACCTTTTGTGTTTTTTAAAATAAATACTAAATATAAATGTAATATAACTATCTTATTATATAAATATAAATGTAATATAACTATTTGCTAGGCTTGCAGCTCATGGGAACCAAATTGTTCCATGGGATAAATATGAAGCCAGAAGTTATGAAAATTATTCAATGAAAGCATCAGATTAAGTTTCTTTTTGGTTCGTGCTGTTAAAGTTGCATCTTAGTTTTTTTTTTTAAGTTATCAACTAACAATATTTAATTGTTACTTAATGTTTCATAAAAGTATATCAAAAAATTTTAGATAGGAAAAATTTACAAAATAACCCTCAATTTTCGAAAATAAGCCAAAAAAATTTCCAACTCACAAACAAGCCATTTTAACTTTCAACTTCTAGTCAAACACGAATAAATTCCATATTTTTGTTGACCAAACCATTTTATTTTCGTCAAATTTGAACCGTTTAGTTCTGTTAGTTATATTTAACGGTTGATTTTTAATGAACCTAAAATGGCTTGGTCAACGAAAGAATGAGATTTTTTTATCCTAATTTGAAAGTTGCAGATTAAAATTGCTTACTTAAAAATATCTTAACTAAATTTTTTATGACATAAAAATGTAAGTTTTCATATCGATTATAATCACTAACTTAATAAAATATGTTCAAATAAGTTTAGATATAATATTTAAAAATGAATTAAAAACAAAAACAATTTATACATCACGCATTTGACTTCCTTCTTTTGACTTGTTTCATCCTCTATTGAGTATATATGATTATACTTCTAACAACAATGTGTTTAGGGTTTTACCTTTAACTTTTATGTTTTTATTCTTAAAATTGTTTTGAACATAAGCACTTAATTATTTTATTTTATATCTGAATTTACAGTATAATTTTATTTTTAATCAAGTTTTTTTACTAAACAATTTTTTTTTTGTTTTTAATTCATTTCATATTATTATATCTAAACTTATTTGAACAAATTTTATTAAGTTAGTCCTTCTAATCGATATGAAAAACTACAATTTTTGTTGAAAAAAAAGAAAATAGCATTTTTTAGTTAAGATATTGTTAAGTGAACAATTTTAGTCATCAACTTTTAAATTAAAATAAAAAAATCACATACTTTCGTTGATCAAGCCACTTTATGCTCATTAAAAGTCAACCGTTAAATATATATCTAACTGAACTAGAACTTGAAGATTAAAATGGCGTATTTGTGAGTTGAATATTTTTTTGGCTTATTTTTGAAAGTTGAAGATTATTTTGTCAATTTTCTCATTTTAAAGATATAAAAATCCATCTTTTATCAAACAAAAAAAAAAGAGGAAGTTGAGAAAATTACTTTATATTTAAAACAATTTTGATCACAGATTTTAGATATTTTGAGGAGCCATAAAGGACCTCCATAGTGAGACAATTATTAACTGAAAACAAAATAAAAGAAGAAGAATATTCAAATGCATAGCTGTTTAGTTAACTTTGTATTAATCACACCGGAAACATTTTCGTCGCCATGGCAGCATCCTCTAACCCCACGGTCAATGAACAACCACCGCAACATCAGGTGTTCATCAATTTCCGAGGGGCCGATTTGCGCAGGAGATTCGTCAGCCATCTAGTCACTGCCTTGAAACAGAACAACATTAACGTCTTTATCGACGACTACGAAGACAGAGGTCAACCTCTGGAAACATTAATGCTGAGAATAGAGGAGTCCAAAATCGCCCTGGCTATCTTCTCCTGGAAGTATACCGACTCAGTCTGGTGCGTCAGAGAGCTGGCGAAGATCAAGGCCTGTACGGACGAAGGAACACTAGTGGCTATTCCCATCTTCTACAAGCTGGAGCCATCCACCGTGAGAGATTTGAAGGAAAGTTTTGGTGATAGATTCAGGAGTCTAGCTAAGGGTGATGATAGGAAGAAGGAGTGGGAGGAAGCTTTTAGTTCGATTTCTAATATAATGGGCATCACCATTGACAAGAAAAGGTACTGAAACTAGACACCTATTGATTAATATTGCAGAACGGAACTTATAGAGGTTAGTATTTTTGTGAAAACTTGAGAAAGCAAAAAAAAAAAGAGCAAAACACAGCAAATACCTCAAATACCCGTTAAAGATTTGTATATTGTATGAATAAATAACTTTATGATTCTTTAGATGCATATTTATATCAACCTCAAAATCCAATTTCTTTTTATCTATAGAAATTCATATTTATCTAGAAAAAATAAAATTTTCTAAATAAAAAATGCATACAGTCCAATTTTTTTTTATCTATAGAAATTCATACTTATCTAGAAAAAATAAATTTTCCTAAATAAAAAATGCATACCACATGCCTAGATGACAACAACAGTATGGAACAATAGTATTTTACTTAAGAGTGTAGAGAGCTATAAAGTAAAATTGAACAGTATTTTAACTGTATGCTTTTACTAGTATGCATTAATAGTAGGGTCGGAGCTGAGTTTTGGGGACTTAAAACATTTCTTTAGAACTTTAAAAATTTTGGAGGCCAAGGTTAATGTTTAAAGGCTTATTTCTAAGTTAAATTTTTCTAAAAATTTTGAGGTCCAAAGCGAATGTTTCGATCGAATGTGTCCAAATCCGTCCCTGATTAACAGTATGCTTTTACTAGTATCCATTAACAGTATGCTTTTACTAGTATGCATTAACAATATGCTTTTACTAGTACATAACAGTATTTTAACCGTGTATTAACAATATACTTTTACTAGTACTTAACAGTAGAGCTATAAAGTAAATTAAAGTAAATTTTACTTTATTGAGCTATAAAATAAAATTTAACAGTATGCTTTTACTTTAGTACATAGAAATTTAAGACACATTCAGATGCAACAACAACAGTATTTTTACTTAACAGTGTGGAGAGCAATAAAGTCATCGAAATTGTGAAGGCGGTTAAGACAGTGCTGAACAACGTTTCATCAGAGGGAAGCAGGAGTGTCTCCGTGAATCCTTCGGAAAATATCAATGCAGGGACTTCCTCAGGAGGCGAGAAGCATAAGACTTTTGGAATGGACAAACGCCTGAAGGAGTTGGAAGAGAAGTTGGATCGTGACAAGTACGAGGGAACTCGTGTCATTGGAGTTGTTGGGATGCCGGGAATCGGCAAAACCACACTCCTTAAAGCGCTTTATAAGACGTGGCAGCGCAGGTTTTCGAGGTACGTATTACTCGATAAAATCCATGAAAAGATCAAGCACGTGGAGGAGTTGGAATGCTTGCCTAATATGCTTGTAGCGGAGCTATTCAAGTCGAACAATACGCACATAGACCATGTCAAAGATCCTTACAGTCAACTGCAAGAACGCAAAGTTCTTGTCGTTCTTGATGATGTTACTAAAAAGGAACATATAGATGCTCTGCGTGGGATGGTTCAGTGGATTAAGGAGGGTATTGAGGGAAGCAGGGTTGTCATTGCTACAAGTGACATGTCCTTGATAAATGATTTGGTTGATGATACTTACATGGTCCAAAATTTGAACCACAAAGATAGCTCACAACTCTTTCACTATCATGCCTTTGGTGATGATCAAGGCTATCCTCCCAATGAAGATTTCATGAAGTTGTCAGAAAAGTTTGTACACTATGCAAGAGGTCATCCACGAGCTCTCAAAATGTTGGGTGTAGAGCTTTACAAGAAAAAAATGGATCACTGGAGATCGAAACTGAAGATACTCGCAGAAAGTCACAGTCCCACTAAGATTGGAAGTGTCTTCAAAGTGAGTTATGATGAGTTGTGCTCTGAGCAGAAAGATGCATTTCTTGACATAGCCTGTTTTAGATCTGAGGAGGTGGGTTATGTAGAGAGTTTACTAGCTTCATCAGACCCCAGATCTGCTGAAGCGATGAGTCCAGTAAAAGCTCTCACAAACAAGTTCCTGATTACCACTTGCGACGGCCTAGTGGGGATGCATGATCTACTGTATACTTATTCAAGGGAACTTGATTATAACGCATGCACTCAGTATGGTAGCAGACAACGGAGGCTGTGGCTCCATCAAGACATGGTTAATGGATGCATAACTAACTTGCTGCAGAGAACAATGGTGAGACTAATAACCAGAAATAAAATGGAAGTCTGCTAAAACCTCCAAAATGCATTCTCATAACTAATGTTATATCTGTTTATTTTTTGTTATTGGTTACTAGGGAGCTGTCAATGTGAGAGGTATTTTCCTGGACTTGTGTGAAGTGAAAGGCGAGATGAGCTTGGACAAAGATTACTTCATGAAGATGGGTAATCTCCGGTATCTCAAGTTCTACAATTCTCACTGTCCTCAGGAATGTGAAACAAACAATAAGATAAACATCCCTGATGGACTTAAGTTACCACTGAAAGAGATCCGATGCTTCCACTGGCTAAAATTTCCATTGGAGGAACTTCCAAATGATTTCAACCCCATTAATCTTGTTGATCTTAAGTTGCCTTATAGTGAGATTCAACGACTTTGGGAGGATGATAAGGTGTGTATGATAGCTTTTATGAATGATTTATTTATTTATTTTACGGGTGACTAATATTTTCTTGTTACAGGATGTACCATCCTTAAAGTGGGTCGATCTCAATCACTCAAGTAAGTTGTGCAGCTTGTCAGAGTTATCAAAGGCTCAAAATCTTCAGAGATTGAACCTTGAAGGCTGCACAGCACTGAAACTGTTGCCAAGTGATATACAATACATGAGAAAGCTTGCGTTCTTGAATCTGAAAGGGTGCACGAGTCTTGAATCTCTTCCTGAGATGAATTTAATTTCTCTGAAAACTCTTACTCTAAGCGGCTGCTCAAATTTTAAGGAGTTTCCTCTAGTTTCAGAAAATATTGAAACTCTATACTTAGATGGCACAGCAATAAGTGAGCTTCCTACGAACTTTGAGAAGCTCCAGAGACTTGTTGTATTGAATATGAAGAACTGCGAAATGCTGAAGGAAATCCCAGACCGGGTTGGTGAGCTGAAAGCCCTTCAAGAACTGATACTCTCTGATTGCTTAAATCTCAAGTATTTTCCAGAAGTCAAGATGAGCTCTTTACACATTTTGCTTTTGGATGGGACAGCCATAGAAGTGATGCCACAATTATCCTCAGTGCATTACTTGTGCTTAAGCAGAAACGACAAGATCACCTGTCTTCCTGCTGGTATCTGTAAACTATTTCAACTAAAGTGGCTGGATTTGAAGTACTGTACGAGTCTTGCATCTGTTCCAGAGTTGCCACCAAATCTTCAGTGCTTAGATGCACATGGGTGTAGTTCGCTAAAGACAGTTTCGAAGCCTCTGGCCCGTATCATGCCAACGGAGCAGAATCATTCCACATTCATTTTCACCAACTGTAAG
This sequence comes from Eruca vesicaria subsp. sativa, assembly GCA_932364175.1. Taxonomy (NCBI): domain Eukaryota; kingdom Viridiplantae; phylum Streptophyta; class Magnoliopsida; order Brassicales; family Brassicaceae; genus Eruca; species Eruca vesicaria. Next base: position 464,761 of record CAKOAT010397376.1, read on the forward strand.
AACCTGGAACAAGCTGCAAAGGAAGAAATCAGCTCGTATGCTCAAAGGAAATGTCAGCTGCTGTCATATGCTCGTACACGCTACAATGGGGTATTTGTCTATCTGTGTATCTATCTATCTATTTATCTATGTTCGTACACGCTCCAAAATTATTGTTTATGATTCTCCTTTTTTATAATCTTGCAGGGTCTTGTTTCAGAGGCTTTGTTCAGCACTTCCTTTCCTGGATGCGAAGTGCCTTCATGGTTTTGTTATGAAACAGTTGGATCCGAGCTAGAAGTAAAACTCCTTCCACATTGGCATGACAAGAGGCTGGCTGGAATAGCTCTATGTGCTGTAGTGTCATTTGGCGACTGCCATGATCAAATCAGCCGCTTGTCAGTGACATGCAACTTTAAAGTAAAAGTTGAAGACGAGTCTTGGATCCCATTTACTTGCCCAGTAGGAAGTTGGACCAGGCAGGGAGACAAGATTGAATCAGAGCATGTCTTTATTGGCTACACCAGATAAATTTACTGATAAATGCAGTTCTACTGACGCATCCCTTGAATTTACTGTGGCAGGTGGTACAAATGAGAAGGGTGAATTCACGGTGTTGAAGTGTGGTTTAGGTTTGGTGTATGCCAAGGATAAAAGCAAAAACAGTTCTCATGAAGCAAAGTACGATATGCCTGTAGAAAAAAGGGTTGCTGATGGACGGCCAAAGAACAATCAAAAATCAAGAATGGATAATAATGATATCCCATGTCAATCCAACAGGGATGCAAATGCTAGTGTAACTCCAATTAAGAGATATACTTCAGGTGTCAGGCACACGGTTGAGAAGGGTACAAATGACATTGGCGAATCTTATCGTTCTCTGAACCCTTTGCATCTTCAGAGTAAGCAGATCAAAAGCAAAAAGGGATACCGAAGATAAGGACCAGAGCTTACCCAGATTCAGTGACCTGTCAGCCGTCATTTTATCCTGCTTTGGAGTTGTGTTCACGAAAGCCTGTCAAGTTAGTACAAAGGTTATGCTGCTGTTTCTTGTTCAAGTTCATTTCTGGTTATTGGTTCGATATATTTTCGGGTGTTTGTGACCCTACTATTTAAGCACTCTGTAAAACTCTTTTGAAGATTGAATGAAAAAATCTTTCTTACGGTTATCTACTAATAATAGCAATCCTCATTAATTCCAAAGGTTGTGAATCTTCATTATATTGAAATTTTTTATCTTTTTAATATTTTAACTTTATTTTGAAACAATCTTATATATTAAAATAGAAGTCACAACTTCTCTTCATCTGTGATATTTTTAAAAATGGATCATTCCTAGAAAGTAATATTTCATATATATCTTAGTAACATTTTATTTGACTTAGTTACAAAATCTTTTGATATCTTTTCTTTTATTTCAAATAAAATATATATTTTAAAAAGAATTCTAACAAAATATTTTAGAATCTTTTATAAACATTAAACATATGAATAATAATATATACCAATAATGATGTAAATAAATATATATATATACATATTTATAAACGAAATTAAACACCCGCTCGGTTGAGCGGGTCAAAATCTAGTGTATCCATTAAAAAGTAAGTTATTTTGAAAGAATGTGTCTATTCATAATTTTTAATATTTTAATAGTTTTGATACAATATGTCTGTTCAAAAGTTAGTTAATTTGAAAGAATGTGTTTATTCAAAGATATATATATATTTTCTTAAAAGAGGTATCTATTCGAATCTATATATATAAAGTATAGTTATCTCCCTCTTGGGAGAGCCACGTCAGTAAATAGTGTGATTAGAACATGACACGTGTTCTCTCCAAACCAAATGTCGCTGGTTTCTTTACGATGTAAGTGGGCTTTCTCCTAAGCTCTTACTGGACTCTTTCTTTTTAATTTAGTTTAGTGATAATTGCAATAAGAGCCCGATAGATAGAGATTGATATCTTCTTCTTCTAAGGGCGATACATATAATTAGGGCTCCTCTTCTTCGATAACTCATGATCTGCAACAACAATGGAGTTTTAGGTTGTTGAGTGATACGATTCGTAGTGAATAATCCGTGAAAATTTTCTATTGCGTCGTTTTATCGTTCTAATCCAACGAAACGTTACGAGGTCTTCATTCATTACCTTTTACAAATTTTTTAACTCTATTCACTCAGGTTAACCACGATTTCACATTAAATGCTACCTTTCCCTTTGTTAGGCGGTGTATCTAGACCTATAAAAAGGTCATTCTTCATCCTCTCAAATCGTGATATCCACAGAAATCTTATCTTTAGTATTTGATGATCGGCCGCTGTTCTTCCACCAGTGTGTTTTCTCAGATCCTGGGAAGCTGCTCCTCCTGGATGCCACAGTTATTTTTTTTTCTTTAAATTCATGATCATTTAGTGTTAAACTATTTCCGCTTAGAAACTCATGATTTTAAAATTTTTAATTCATATTTTTATTGAACATCGAACTATTGAAGCTGTTTATTGACTATGATTTCTTCTTCACATGATTTACAAATGACCCTCATCCCAGCCGCCGTGAATGTACACACCGTATTTCCAACTACAAGCCTCTGCTCAAGGCAGGATCAATGTATTCCCTTAGCGCATTTGATAATCACAGCGAGATGCTTGGATAAGATATTTAATGTTTACTCTCACAGACATTATTGGTGAGCTCACCCGCTGTTAAAATTACCGTGAGCAACCTTCCAGAAGATAAAAACCGTGTGATGACAACCAGTAATTTGATATGTGGCTCACTATTTCATACTAAGCCCTCCAATTTTTTACATTTTCATGACAAATGTTCTTGATAATTACACGTTGATCACTTTGGTATCTGTGACGTTGAGATTGTTCTACTCACAAGCTGTACCGTTTCACAACCAGCTTAAAGCCATAGGTGGTGATCCAAGGGTTGTTGACACAACAAGCATATTCCCAAAAATTGTTGAAGGTATTTACGTATTCTTGGAATTTGACAGTCTACTATATAGCTTTAATAGTTTTGAGTCATGCATGTTTATAACTCTGTATGTCATTCTGATATTATAAGAATGTAGAAGATTGAGTTTATTAGCACCGGGAAGGTCACCGGCATCAAGACAGACAATGGGTGGTGTTAAGTCTCTTCCTCCAAGTGTACTAAGAGCTTCGACGGACTGTGTCAGCATTTACTTGCGTGACTTGCAGCAATACTAATGATGTTGGTTTCCTCTGGTATATAGCACCTTATAACATGTTATCTTAATTTAATTGCACTGAATGTGACTTCTACCTTTGATACATTTTATTTGACTTCTACCTATCGGATGGAGATGACCATTGCTGATGATACTGCTGAAGGTCTATTCGTTGGTTTTGATTGCGGTTAATGACGAAACTCTATACCATCAGAGCCTATGAAGCTGGACATCTGTTGGTACGTGACTATTCTATTGCATATCATCAACCACCAGTTTTCTCTGCTTATGCTCTAATACACTTACAATCAACACTTGGTCTCTTAGGAATGAAAGGGTGTGAACCCGGAAGAGACGCAGCTTTTCCCCTTTCAGGGTAGGGCTAGCAAGTACAATTTCACTGCCAATCATCAGACGTTCACAATCTCACGCACCTGAACGAAGGTGACCGTTTGCCATTCCCTGACTTTGTTGCCGGTGTAAGCTTGGTCCATATTCATTCTGCTTCCTTCCTTAGAATGAAAATAATTATAAATTATTAGGTTTGATTAGGATGGAAACAATGAAAATTGAGATGAAATGCCTGGTGGCAACCCAGTCTCTGCTAAGTTGGCTGTTGGCTGTAGCAGTCTTCAGTAAAGAGCGACTACATGAGAAGCTCCAAGTGGCCCCGACACTAAGAAGCCTTCAGAAGGAGCATCCTCCAAGATGGCCAAAAAATCACACATGGCATAGGTTAAGATATTGAAGCTCTGGATGCAGTATTTCTTATTTGGGTATGCTCTGTTTCGTTCAGGATATCTTCAAACAATATGTTTAGGCTTATAAATTGATATATTTATCATATGTCATTTACTTACTACGCTTCCGTTTATATAAGCAGCACTCAAATCAATCTTACAGAAAATGTTCAACAATTAAATAACTGTAAACCAAATGAATATGTGTGCAAACTGATTTAAGAACATGACTAAGTTTAAATAAGTTGATCTTTAATTTTTATCAATTGGCATATGTAGAATGTGATTTGGGATGTAGTTCCAAAATCATAATGTACCTCAGGGAATAAAAAATTTCATTTAAATACCACTGTAAGGCAAAATGGTTAACTATACAATAACTTAGAAAAATTTCATTCCAAAATTTTCGAATATTTGTGAATATTCTCTGTTTTCGTTTTTACTTTTGTTTTATTTTTTTGGCTTATGGCTAATTAGCATTATTACCGACTAATTTCGCTGACTATTCACCACGTGTCAGCTATTTTGCATTTTTTTAGATGCAGTGATCGTATATAGTAAATTGTTAATATATAATAAATATAGTTTATTTACTAAAAACTGATCAGTATAGTTTGTTATGCTATAAAAGCATATACAAAATTCAAACAAACAAACATACATCTTTCTAAGAATTTAAATATATTTTCTTATAATGAATCAGCTATATTCATTTTTAGGATCATACATATTCAAGAAATAAATATTACAAAAGAATGATCAATGTTTTAAAAATGTATAAAATAAAAGAAAAAAATCAAGAAATAAATATTACAGAATAATGATCTATGTTTTCTATTAAATTCCTTTAATTAGGGTTTTAAACAATTACATTTCACTCATTTTCAAAATCAAATTAAAAAAATATCAGGAATAAAATAAAATAGTTATCTTTTCACAAATTTGTTTAATCGTGAAATAAATATGTAACTTACAAATCAATAATAAAACAAAAAATGAAAGTTGTTATAGAAAAAAAAATCAAAATTTAATGTAACATATAATTGAAATACAATTAAACATTAACAAAAAAAATTATTATGGTAAAATCTATATATATAAAGTTGTGTTTCTTCCCTTCTGATTGAGACACGTCAACAACCACGTCACAAAGTCGGTTTATGTAAACATGACATGTGTCCCAGTCAAATGAAACTCACCGTTTCATTTACTCTATAATTGAATGAGTTTTATTTGGGCTTAAACAGAACTTAATATTGGCTGACAAAAAAAAAATGGAAATTCTTCTCCGACGACATTCGAGACTCCACCTCCACAAGGGTCTGAGATACTGCATGCAACCACTTACTCCAACAGCGAAGAGAAGCGACAGATCGGAGAGAAGTAAACTTCCGGGAACCGCCACCCTAAAGAAGTAGATCCGCCGACACCATCACCATCTATAACAACCGAACAAGCTTCCGCCTCGATGACTAACACTCAGTCTCCGGTAAGTCTCTCTGTCGTCCTCTAAACAGACAGCACTTTCCATTGACTGACAAGCCACCAGAGTTTGAAGCTCTCCTAGGGAACCTCCACTATAAAAAAACTCAATATACTTTTGATGCTGGAAGGAGCTACAGTATTGGGGCCGTGAGAGAAATGCCAACGGTGGTGACCAGAAGAAATGAAGGTGCTCACTTGCTAATATAGTGAAACTAAACATCATTGGTAGTGATGTATAGTTGTCCATGTTTGTCTCCAAGAAATCAGATATGAGAAGGAAAACAAAATTAAGTTAGAAGATAGAAAAAACAAAGACAAGAAAATGAATATGTGGGAAAGAAAAAAAGGCAAAGATCTCATAAGTTAATGTAATTATCGGCTTTAAAAGAAAATGATTTATGACCGATGAAGGAAAAAGAAACAAAAAATATATAAAAAAGAACTAAGTAAATATTGAAGTGTGAGAAAAGATTTGAAAAAAGTTAAGAAAATATCATAAGAAACTGAAAAAAAGAAAAAATTGCAGGAAAAGAGTCAAATAGGAAGTAAGGAAGACGATCGCTTAATGAATAAATCTATCATTTTTTTCCCTAAAATCTAACATAAAATCACTTTATGACAATTCTTATATAGAAGTAATACATTTTTATAAGTTTTTCATTAAATTAATTATTCTATGAAAACGGACTAGATGTCGTCTTGCACCTATGAGTCTTGCACTATGAGACGACACGTTGTTTTCTATATCAAAGGATTGTTGAACCTATACAAATAGCATTGAATACTGTCTCGGTGACCAAAAAAATGTCGGTTACTAACATATACAATTTTTTTTAATTAACACATACAAATGGTTACTAATATTTTTAATATATTTTCTTACCATTATAAATTTTATAAACAGTATATTTAAGATCTATAAATTTATGAATGTTTTCATTATGTTTTTCTTAAGTCAAAATAATGAAAAAGTAATTATATAATCTTTTTTCAAACAAAAAAAACACTGTTAAAAAGAGTAATATCATTATCTTCATAAGCTAACCAGCGACCTAACGAATTATTGGAAACACTAAAAAAATTTGAAAATATGCGGACATAAATTATTTATATTATTTATGTATAATAATTTATATATACGTATAATAAACTGTTGCATGTATACTTTTTACGAGCATTAATGGTACTTAGTTGGGTTTCAACAAAATTGAATATCATAACTGATTTGGACTTAGGTCAAGTTAGATATCATCACTGAAGATTAAGAAAGTAATTGTAAGCATTACGCGTTATAAATCAAATGATTATTTTTTCGAACTCTAGGCATGCCACTCCAACATAAAATACAATCAAATCAGTTTAATTTACCGAGTTCGTCCACCATTTCAAGTTAAACAACAAAAAAGTAAGTTAAAATAAACTGAACAAAATATCCAATTACTAAGAACCAAACTAAATTAGATCCAAAAATATAACAAACTCAAACTGAAGATGGTACACATATAATGCCACAAATATATGATCAAAGTGTTTAAAAAGAAACATGCCCTCACAACATATCAATATCACATCTCTTTCGTATAGAAATAACTATTGTTAACAAGTAAAATATATCTTATCACATGTAATCTCCAAAATATGTAATCCTAGAACCTTCTAAAATACAAAAATCGTTATTATACACATCTGTTTCTTATGCAACCCTAAAACATAAACCACAAAATCATAAAAATAATAATAACATAGATCACAAGTAAAATATATCCCGCCCGTAGGGCGGGCTGACCCTAGTTATATATATTGTAAGAGTGATTTTGTGTTTTCATTTTTAATATTTTAAGTTTGTTTTAAAACAATGCGTCCGTTCAAAAGTTAGTTTATTTGAAAGAATGTATTTATTCAGTAATTCAAACATATGTGCCTTTTCATTATAGTTTTATTCATAATTGTTTATTATATTTTTTATTCATAATTGTTCATGGTATCTTTTCGTTATAAATTCATTCATTTTCTTAAGAAATTCTATTAATAATAGTAATCATAAGTAATTCAAATGGATCTTTCTTTTCATTATAACTTTATTCATAACTAGGGCCGGCCCGCCCTACGGGCGGGATTATAATTTAATAAATAATTAGAATAAATATTTTTAATTCTTGTTTAATATGTATTTTTAATTTAAAATATTTTGTTCAACACTGGTATGAATCATTATTGTATTAATTGTTATTTTTTATTCAGTTTCAATCCCATTAAAATTAATTAAATTTCTCCTTACAATCTTAATAAGATTGTTTATTTGAAGTTTTATTCTGTTTTTATTTTGATGATGTAGAATTGTTGATTTATTTGTTTAACTAAAAGTTATCTAGTTTTCTTCATTCTCATAAGTGATTTTGTATCGTCTCTTATTCATCTATATAACTATATATTTAATTTTTATTCAGTTGTGGTTCTACATTTATAGTTTTTTTAGAATCTTTGACATAAATATTTAAATACATTCTACATTTATTTAGTTAGAATAACTTAACATATTCATTTAGTAAAAATATTCATTTTAGTTTTTATATTTAGGAAAAAATTTATTCATTTTAGTTTTATGTTTATTAAAAAAAGGGAAAATTCCATATAAATACCCCAACTAAATTCTATTAAGCTTTTTAATACCCAAACTTTTTCACTACCTAGTTAAAACCTCAATTAATTATTCTGCCCACTTTAATACATCAACTTTTATAACTGTATTTATTTTAATACTCAGACTTTGTTTATTTTAATTAACAATACTAATAAGTTTCCAATGAAATTTTAAAAATGTCTAAACTTCACAAAAAAAATAATTTTATTATATGTTTGAGTAACCAAACTAAATAAATTTTTTATAATCTTAAGTTTTGTAATAAGTTTTTTAAGTTTTATATATTGAATTTAGTTTTTTTTTAAATAAAAAGTAAATTATTTTTTGTCCTTCAAAAACTCTTTTTTTAAAACATTAAATTTTATACAGAGTTTGTTTACCTTATTTCTTAAATCTTCAAATAAACTTAGAAAATTTAAATATTTTTTCTTAGATTTTGGAGATTTTTTAAAATTTCGTTTGAAATTTATTAGTATTGTTAATTAAAATAAACAAAGTTTGAGTATTAAAATAGATATAGTTATAAAATTTGGTGTATTATAATGGGCAGAATAATTAGTTGAGGTATTAAACTGGGTAGTGAAAAATTTGGGTATTAAAAAGCTTAATAGAATTTAGTTGGGGTATTTGTATGGAATTTTCCCTTAAGAAAATATTTATTTTAATTTTCTATTTTTCAGTATTTTTTTTTTATACCTTGCGACCTTTAATTTTCTTATGATGTTGATAAACTGTTATTTTCTTCTTTTTTTTTGTCAAAAAAACTGACATTTTCTTAGGATCAATATCATGTGGTATTGAGCCTACACCCATCATAGTACACTTTGGCATTGTTCCTCAAACTATCAAAACAGCTTTTTGGCAAGCATAATTTCATAACAACTTTAGTTTATTTTTCTCTAGTGTAAAGGCTAGCCTTGTCTGCTAGAACCAAATCAAATTCAACTTCACATATATAACTAATAGACATTATCATAGACAAAAGGTCAAAGAAGAAAGCAGAAACTGCAAATAAGAGTTCAGTGACACTTTTGATATGAGCAACAACATGACCAATATTATGATGTTGATAAACTGAAGCCGCTCGGTGATTTGTAGTAATATACCTTATGCTATGCGTTTGTAGTGGTGCCAGTGCTAGAGTGGCATAGGCACTTCTGAATCATCATATCTAGAACCCAGGGAAAGGTGTGTACTTGAGAGTTGTGACCCATTAATGGAGTCCTTATGCTCAGTCACCGGAATAATTTGATCTCATTGTTTCACTATGGGTTCTGTTCGTCTTCTTCAAGGCTTCTTCGTTGATAAGAGCACAAACTTTTCAGGCACTAATCAAATATAAGTTCATCAACCCAACTTTAATGTATCTCACCCACAAACTATAAAAGATAACGCAGTTTCTTTACTGAAAGTTTAAAACTTTGCTCTCACATCAACTTTATAACTGGTGGTAAGCTCTAAAGGTTAGTTATTTAAAGTCTAATAATAAATACAAAGCAAAACAAAACCCATTCGATGGATAAAGCTACAATGTAAAGATAAAACACATACCTTAATTCCTAAGTGTGCTAATAATATCTCTCTTCGCCATTTGTCGTAGCTTCTTCTCAGATTAACCCAACACGATAGATTTCCAGGTACGGGAGGAGAATGATGAACAAAATAGAGTGTTGTCGTTTTTATTTAGATTTAGTTTCCGAGAATGACAAGAAGAAGAAGAAGAAGAAGCTCCGTCTAAAATTGACATACTGTACAGTTTTAGGTTTAACTGGTAAAACCTAGCCGATCCAAACCGTACCCAATTGAATAAAAAAACTGATTACCAAACCAAAATCTTATTGGTTAAGTTTTTGGTTATTTGAACCAAACCGGAATCTAATTTAGATCGTGATGGAGAAAACGATGAATTATCTCGGCTTTTGGGGGAACATGGATTTCTTTTGATCCAAGCTTTGATCGCTAGAGCAGTTCTGTACTTTGCTTTAGCACCAAGTCTGTTCACTGGTCAGGTTGATCATTTGCTCTTTGAAGCTCTTTATGCTTCCAAGTATTTTATACTGTTTTCTTCGAAAGTTAAAAAGTAGAGGAAGAAGAGAAAAAAAACATGTCATGAGAATCATGTAAGGATACTAAAAGATGTTTACACTCATTTTTTATAGTATCAAATTAAAATAAAACTCAACTTGTTTTTCATTACATTACATTCACTGTTTCTTTCAATAAAAAAGGTTTAGATTACACTTATTATTTTCTCCTTAAAGATTTAGTGATTAAGTGGTCTTGGTGATGTTTTTGTGTTACAATCAGCAGCTGAGAAATGTGAGTGAAATGTTTTTTGTTTAAGCTATAGCTTCAATGGCAAATTTTTGCCTGGCTCTAATCTCCTTGGCTTTGTCGTCAACAGCATCCCATAGTTCAGGAAGTGCTTCACGTATGTTGTGAATATGCTCCAGTGCAATATCAACTCCTTCAGCTTTGTGTGAGGTCCCAACCTAACAATACAGAAATATAACAGAAACAAGAGGTCAGCTCTGAGATTGATTAGTTAAGAATAAGTCTACTATATTTACTTACCAATACGGTGTGGAGACCCACACGCTTCCCGGTTTGAATGTTACTGATACTGTCATCGAAGAACAACTGAAAATACAACCAAGGAGACTTGGAACTTAGTGATTAGGTAACAAAAAACGCAAGAGAAGTATTTGATTGTGGTCTTACTGTCTTGTGAGGATTGATGTTGGTCATCTTGAAAACCTGTTCGAATGCTCCTTCAGATGGTTTGCATATAACCGGAGTCTTTGGGAGTTCAACGCTTGGGTTAGGATTTGCGATGTAACTGCTTATGTCAGTAGCAACAGGGGATTCAGTTTGGGTGTTTGGGTTCAGAGTCTCGAACGATATGATTCTTTCAAAGCTGTCCTCTAGGCCTAGCCTAGCAATGATCTTGGCTGCATGAGCCTTGTCTGCATTAGTGAAAACCTGTATGCAGAAGGAAGATGAGAGAATATATAGGTGAATGGAAACTAAATTGTAAGAGGTTATTTAAGAAAAAAAAACACATACAACTTTGCGAATAGGCAAACTGAGAATAATGTTCCTCAAAACTGGGTCAGGCTTGAGTGTTGCGTATGGAAATCTCCCATGAACAAAACTGTGAAACAAAAAGAGGAATCTTGAGATCCAAACATCTTTAAAGAAGTGATGAGTAAATAAAAAAGGGGGAGGTTAAGTTGAGTACGGATGGAAATCGTCATAGTCAAAGTCATAACCCACAGCCTGAAAAAATCATTGATGGACCTGACTTCTCTATGTGATTTGAGAGCATTTTACTTAGTGTCCTGTTTGTAGATAGCGGACCACGGATCTGCCAAAAACCAGGAAAGAAAAAATCTCAATATAAACTATAGGAGACGTTAACATGAGATCAATGTGTGTGACTCATACCTGTTCCACAAGCTTACTCATCCTCACATTGTTCTGCCAAGCAGATTGCTGAAGTAACATTGTTTTCTAAACATACACATTCAAAAATAAAAGAACTTGAAGGAAATGTAGGTGTCCGTTACACAACCCATTCCTGATCACCACAACCGCTAAGATGTTTTCCCTCCTCCACCATCAAGTGATTTTCTTCCGCCGCCATTAAGGCTGAAGCTGCAGCGTTGGAAATTTTCTTTACGGTGGTGTTGCTCTTTTGCGTATTACCCATCATCCTGGCCTCCCAGAATAAAAGCTTTTTATAGCCGCAGAAACATGTCAAGTAGAAGAGAACTTATAAAAAGCTTATCTTCCCCTTAGCTGAAAGTCTCCTAGAGATCTTGTGCAACAAATTCACTTTACCTTGAATTCTCTGCAACATAATATGAATAGCTCAATTATCAACAACGGTTGAAAAATTAGAAAAAAAGGCTGAAGCAATGGACTTTAAATATATATCCAAAGTTATTTATTCTATGACTAAAGAACTTTAGAACAAACTAACATATGAGAAGGATGTTTGCTTTCTGGTCGTGATGAAAAGCGGTGGATCCAACGAACTATGGGGAGCGATGGTCACCACATAGAAGTGAGAAGCGGTGGATCCGGCAAACTATGGGGAGCGATGGTCACCACATAGAAGTGAGAAGCGGTGGATCCGACAAACTATGGGGAGCGATGGTCACCACATAGAAGTGAGAAGCGGTGGATCCGACAAACTATGGGGAGCGATGGTCACCACATAGAAGTGAGAAGCGGTGGATTCGGCGAACTATGGGGAACGGTGAGTGAGGGGCAGCGTTTCCCCTTCCAAGTGAGGATCCTGTTTGAAGACGGTACAGAAAGAGTGGAGGAGTTTCGGTTTCGGGATTTTGCAGAGTGGAGTCTCTCAGAAGACGACCTTTGTTTCTTCGTTCTGAACAGATTTAGGGTTAGAAGGCCCAACAGAGTAAACAACGAAAGCCCAACAGAATTTCAAATCTGACGTGGACTTATCTAACTGGCATCCTATGTGGCATGCTTTAGAATGAGTGATGCTTTCTTTTATATAATAGATTGTTCATGGTATCTTTTCGTTTATAACTGCATTCACTATTTTAAAATTAATTAATTAAAAAATACAATTCTTAATGATGCAGAGACATATAAAATTTGATAAATTCTTAATTAATGCAATTTTTAGGATGAAATCACTCAACCAAATAAAATAGAGTCAGCTGTTAAATTTTTAGAAAAATATTTTTAAACTAGTTAAAAAGTTATGACTCTTCAAACAAATACATTTTATAATAGGGAACTTTTTTTTATTTAACAGTTGACATCAATTAGCGTCTTCAATCCACCAAGTCGTACATCTTCAAAGGCGACGCTTAGAGAATATGCAGAACCGTCGTTTTTTTCATAAATTTATTAATAGAAAAAAACCTTTTTTACACTTCATTCTCCTCTTATGCGTATGTGTATCCGGGAGACCAATCACCCTCCGCCACCACCGGGGCCATGTTTTATCGCCGGAGGAACAGCCCATGATATCACAGACACGTTAGGTGCAGTCACGTCCATTGCGTTGGTGTTACCTATCGGTTCGGTGAGATGGAGAGCATGAGCCGAGAGGGAGAGTCGGAGAGAAGGCGTTCAAGCCGGAGCCGCCATGTTCCTCACCACACTGATTGTAAATATGTATCATGTTGTCGCCTTGTTGGAGAGCCAACGATGGTACGCTATTGACGTTTCATATCGGTTGGTGAGATGGAGTACGTGATCAGTTATGATAAGGTTTAGGGCCTTATTCCTCTTTTTCTTGTGATACAAATAACCAGTCTAATCATAAACCCTATAATTAATTGTTTTTTCATAAAAATGAAGGTTACAAAAGAGAACTTCAGTTGGTAACCGCTTCTTTTGCAACTCTTAATTGGTATCTTTTAAACACACACACCTTTTAGATCAATGTATTAACGTCTTTAATTTGCAATTTTTAATTGATATATTTTAAGCACACATACCTCTTAGATCAATATATTAACATGTACTATAAATCTTAATTTAATACCATCTTTATTTCTTAAAGAACATTGCCAATTATTTTCTTACCTTATATCAATTTCCAGCCGACATCTTAGCATTTGGTGTATTTTTTTGGTATGCGATAACTCTTCATCTTTACAACACATGTAGTTATATTTATGAATCTCAAGAATCACTAATTTTATAGGTTTATAAAATATTTTCATTTCAATAAAACCATCTGAATTATGATTGTCAACACCAACTTTTAGTGATGAACAAATGGAACTTGTTAATGATTATATATATAGAGTTTCTTAATATTAAAATTAGTTTTAAAATTGTGTCTTTTCATCTTACAAATTTCATTGGTATTCTAAAATATCTAAAAATGCATCTTTTCATGATCATAAAAATGTAAACTTCTCAAAATGAAATATTTTTCATCATAAAAATGTAATGATTTATAATAGACTGTAAACATGTGTAAATCTACTAATAATAGGAATTTCAATAAATGTGAAATATTGTGTCGAAATCATCTTTAAAAAAAGCTCATTCCTCTATTGTATGGTTTCACCTTTCCACCCCCACAATCTCAGAATAGCTTTCAACGTAATCGCCTTTGTATACCATTAATGTGAGTCGCTTTATCCCCAATTCAAGAAAATTTGTTTTTGTATCTGGGTTACTGTATGTCTGTTTGATTTTTTGACACTTTTATTTTGTTTACCTTCCTCCTTTTTGTCATATACTTATTTGTCTCTGCAATTTTATTTTCTCCACTATCGCCACTTGCTTGGTTATCTGAGGGAAAGATATCAATCGCGTGGCTGTTTTGTTTTTCAAGAGAATTTGCTCTCTATTTCAATTTTTTAGATCGCTTAGGAGGAGATGGACTAAATTTTGTTTCTTTTGGGCGATGAATAATCTCTCTTCACGTCTTTAGAGTCTACTCCAAATAATTACTTTCTTATTAGTTGGTACGTGATGTTTCTTCCAAGAGAACTGATCCGAGAGCCATGAAAAGCATTAGTGTAATTTGTTGTTCTCTTGATTAAATTATTAACAAACGATCGAAGAGAAGAAGATGATGAATGAGAGCTTCGAGAGAGAGAGTTTGAGCTAAATGTAAAAGTTTGTTATTCACATTAATTGTAACTGTACAGATACATTTACACATATATATAGGTACCCGGTATTTACAAGTAAACCGAACTAGTACCTAACCAACATTTAACCAGTACTTAACCAACTAATCTAAGACGCCCCCCTCAAGTCTTTAGCTTCTGTGTCTGGTTGAAGATAAAGACTTGACATGGAAACCCGGCTTAGAAGAGAATGAAAAGGACCTGGATGCAGAGACTTTGTCAAAATGTCTGCAAGTTGGTTACCAGTAGAAACATGAAGTGTTCGTAAGCGTCCTGCCTTCAGCTGATCTCTCACCGTGTGACAATCGATGTCTATATGTTTGGTGCGTTCATGGAAGACAGGATTCATGGCAATATGAATTGCTGACTTGTTATCACAGAAAAGCTTCGCAACAGACGTGACAGAGACATGAAGATCTTTGAGCAACTGTTGCAGCCATATCAACTCACAAGTCGCTAGAGCCAAGCTTCTATACTCCGCTTCTGTACTGCTTCTACTCACAACAGATTGTTTCTTGGACTTCCAAGAGATCAAAGAAGTACCCAAGAAGACACAAAAACCAGTAACAGAACGCCTAGTATCCTTACAAGTAGCCCAATCCGCATCAGCAAACGCATTGAGACACAACTCTGTATCAGCAGGATAGAAAAGACCTAAGGCTGGATTCCCTTTCAAGTAACGCAGAACCTTATGAGCTGCCTGCAAATGAATATCCGTTGGAGCTGATAAGAATTGACTTAACTGATGAACCGCAAAAGTGATATCCATCCGAGTGATAGTCAGATACAAAAGACGTCCAATGAGCTCACGGTACTCTGTAGGATTGGGTAATAAAGTTCCCAAATCCTTAGATAAGTGCAGAGAAGGATCCATTGGTATAGTACTAGGCTTACATCCAAGTAGACCAGAATCTTCGAGCAGGTTCAAGGTATACTTCCTCTGGCAGACAGCTATACCCTTAGCAGAACGTGCTATTTCAAGACCAAGAAAGAACCTAGCATCACCAAGATCTTTGATCTTAAACTCAGAACGCAACAGATTCTGGAGAGCAAGCAAATCAACCTCATTATTACTCGCAATCAAGATGTCGTCCACATACACCAGAACAGCAAGAAAAGATGTTGTGGTTGCTTTGACAAAAAGAGTATTGTCAGCTGGTGACTGAATGAAGTTAGCTCCAAGTAAAACGGAAGAAAACCGCTTATACCATTGACGTGAAGCCTGCTTGAGTCCATAGAGAGATTTACGCAATCGACAAACAGCATTAGGAGGAAGAGTTGTACCCAAAGGAGGAGTATAACCCTGAGGAATCCGCATATATATCTCTTCATCCAACTCCCCATGTAAAAAAGCATTAGAAACATCCATTTGCTTCAAAGACCATCCTTTTGCTGCAGCCAAGCAAAGTAAGAGCTTCACACTCGTCAATTTAGCAACAGGAGAAAACGTGTCAATAAAGTCAAGACCTTCCTGTTGAGTAAATCCCTGTGCTACCAACCGAGATTTAGGCCTCTCAATCGTACCATCAGCATTATATTTCAGAGTATGAACCCATTTACACCCCACCACATTCTTACCAGCAGGTAAGCTTTCAATATCCCAAGTACCATTCTGCTCAAGAGCCTCAAATTCTGCATTCACAGAGCCTCGCCACATCTCAGATGCCATAGCTTGCTTAAACGTTTTGGGTTNGCCTCTCAATCGTACCATCAGCATTATATTTCAGAGTATGAACCCATTTACACCCCACCACATTCTTACCAGCAGGTAAGCTTTCAATATCCCAAGTACCATTCTGCTCAAGAGCCTCAAATTCTGCATTCACAGAGCCTCGCCACATCTCAGATGCCATAGCTTGCTTAAACGTTTTGGGTTCAGTTTCAACAGTATATGCAAAAATAGAGGATTGAAAAAGAGGGTTGAGATTATCATAGCACAAAACAGAAGAAATAGGATAAGGAGTTTTCTGTTCTTTGGGAATATTAAGTGGTGAAAAAGAGGAAAAAGGAAGTAGAGCACAATGGTACTCAGAAAGATAGCTAGGAGGCTTAGTTGATCGCTTAGGTCTAGTAACATTAACAGAGCCAACACCAGTAACATTATCATGTGATGTAGATGAAACAGTTCCATTATGCCCATTAGATGATGATAATGATGAATGTGAATGTATGACAGTATCATCAGAAGAAACAGGCATAGGATGAGAACAATCAGAATGCAAATTTTCTGGTAAAGGAAAAGTCTCAACAAAATGAAATGGAACAGGTAATGGTAAAATGGTGTTGGGAAACATATCAGTAGCAGTAGAAACTAAATCACTTTTCTTAAAAGGAAAATCCGATTCATGAAAAACAACGTTTCGAGAAATAGAAACAGAGTGAGATTCTAAGTCAAGCACCTTAAAACCTTTATAACCAAGCGGATAGCCTAAGAAAATACAAGGTCTAGCTCTAGGAGAAAATTTATGACGATCTTTGAGATGCGTAGAAACATAACACAATGAGCCAAAAACTTTCAACATTGAGTAATCAGGTTTCTTACCAAGTATAAGCTCAAAAGGTGACTTGAAACCAAGTAAAGGAGAAGGCAAACGATTGATCAAAAAGACCGCAGTCAATACACAATCACTCCAATATGCTAAAGGAACCTGTGATTGAAATAACAATGCTCTAGCTACATTCAACAAATGTTGGTGTTTACGTTCAACAACCGAATTTTGTTGCGGTGTGTAAGCACAAGAAAAATAATGCAACATGCCATGTTCCTTAATAAGATCAGGAAAAGCGAGCTCAGGTGCATTGTCAGAACGAATAGCTTTAACTTTGGTATGAAACTGAGTTGAAACTAGATTTAAAAATGCAGGAAAAGAAGTAGAAACATCACTTTTATTCCTCAACATATAAACCCAAGTCATTCTTGTACAATCATCCACTAACGTAAAGAAATAACGAAATCCTTCAACAGACTCTTGACTAAACGGACCCCAAATATCTATGTGAACTAAATCAAAAGGTTTAGATGACAAATGATTATGTGAAACATAGGCTAACCTTTTCTGTTTTGCTAAAGGACAAACATGACAATGTGACTCTGTAGAAGAAGAAACCGACTTCAAACTTGGTAAATCTTGCAACAACTTTTGAAAAACACCAGACGAGGGATGACCTAAACGAAGATGCCATAGATGCTCATCAACCAACAAAGATCCACAAAAGAACGACGCAGGAGATGATGTCGAGAGGGAAGGAATATCAAGAATATAGAGATTGTTGTAAAGACTACCCCTCCCAATCATCAATCCCTGTGAAAGTTCCTGTAACAAACAACAATCAACAAAGAAATGAGCCGAGCAAGATATAGTTTTCAGTAAATTGCTAACACTTATGAGATTAAAGTGAAAATCAGGAACATGTAAAACATGATGCAAGACTAATGCATCCGTAATATGAATGGTTCCAGTATGAGTAATGGGCACTTTGGTTCCATTTGGTAATGTAACAGTGACATTATGCACTGGTGTAAGCTCTGTAAACATTGCCAAATCTGAACAAACATGACTTGATTCCCCACTATCTATAATCCAAGCATTATGTGGTAAAAAGGATTGAATAGTAGAAAGACAGTGATCATGAAAAGTAAGAATAGGATGATCATATCGAAGGCTTGTGGAAGGAAAAGGTATAGTACCAGAAGAAGAAGCTGAGCTAATAGCACCATGATCTGTGATAGTGGCCCGTGAAGTAGGAATCGAAGGCTCTTGAACCCGGACTTGAGAATTGAATTGAGAGATCAAATGCTGAATTTGCTGTGGGGTAAACTCCTGTAGAATCGTACTTGCGCCACCACTTGTGATATATGGGACTCCAGGTTGAGAATACTGATATTTGGAGATACCAAGATCAGAATGAACATTGGCAATAGCATTAGCCTGTTGAACAGTAGAACTAGTAAGTTGTTGTTGAACAGGACGAGCTTGTTGCTGTTGCTGTTGCTGTTGATTCTTCGGAGGATATTGATTCTTTGATCCATAACCAGAACCATTTGTCTTATATCCTGGAGGAAACCCAATCAACTTAAAGCATTTCTGAATCGTATGACCACTTTTACCACAATGTGTACAAATAGGTCTCTGATTCTGCTGTCGAATGGTGTTATAAGCAGCAACATACGCACTATTCTCCAATGTCATCAAGGAAGAATCCAGAGTAGTAGGCACCGTAGGAGTCACTGTGGCCTGAAAAGCAACGTTATCAACCTTCGTAGATGGCTTAATAGCTCTCTGTCTCTCATCCTGAGTAACAATATTGAAAGCTTCTTCAATCGTAGGCATTGGCTTCAACATAAGGATATGACGCCTAGACTGCTCATACGACTCATTCAAGCCCATCAAGAACTTTGTTACTCTACTCCTCTGCTGCAACTTCTCCCACAATGAAGCAGCATCACACTCACAACGACCACACGTACAAACCGGAAGATCTACATAATTCTTGTGCTCCTCCCACAATGTAATCAACTCCGTATAGTAAGTAGAGACATCCATGGAACCTTGTTCTATCTTACTCAAACGCTGCTCAAGATCATACACTCTAGGTGCATCATCTTGTTTAAAACGCGAAATCAAGTTGTTCCAAATACCCTCTGCTGTGGAAATGAACAAAAGACTCTGTCCAATTTTCTTGGAAACCGAATTCATCAACCAAGTGGCAACAATATCATTGCATCTAGACCACACGCCATAATCTCTATGAGTAAGAGGAGGACGAGGANTCCAAATACCCTCTGCTGTGGAAATGAACAAAAGACTCTGTCCAATTTTCTTGGAAACCGAATTCATCAACCAAGTGGCAACAATATCATTGCATCTAGACCACACGCCATAATCTCTATGAGTAAGAGGAGGACGAGGAATAGTACCATCAACGAAGCCTAACTTGTTACGCACATTCAAGGCCATACGCACAGATCTCCTCCAAGAATGAAACTCCGATGCAGTATTCAATCGATCTGAAACAAGAACAAGTCCAGGATGATCAGTATGATGCAAATAGTAAGGATTCGCATACTGATCCGTCGGAAAACGCGATGTATCATTCGCCACCGGATTACGCGATTCAGAATCTGGATCCGCCATGAGATGTGAATCAAGAATCCAAAAACCAAATCAATTGAAACGAAACGATGAAAAAGAAAAGAAATCGTTCGTGATAGGTCAATCAAAGAGAAACAAAAAGAATCAGAAAGAGAAAGCAACTCAAAACTCCCTGAAAAGCTTCAACAATGGCGATGAGCAAGAACACGAAGAATCGCGAGATCAACATCATCGAAGCACTCATAGTGTGAATCGATCCAAGCGGAAACTCAATGAGAAAGCTCTGATACCATATTAACAAACGATCGAAGAGAAGAAGATGATGAATGAGAGCTTCGAGAGAGAGAGTTTGAGCTAAATGTAAAAGTTTGTTATTCACATTAATTGTAACTGTACAGATACATTTACACATATATATAGGTACCCGGTATTTACAAGTAAACCGAACTAGTACCTAACCAACATTTAACCAGTACTTAACCAACTAATCTAAGATAAATGACCATTCTCTGTTTACAAATAGTATGTATAGCTAACTATATCAGCTTTCTATCTTTATTTGCTTTACTGCATTTTCTGTTTGTGATTTCTTTGGAGGATCTATTAAACATAAGTGTGAAATATACCTTGACTATTCATCTAAGTATCATTTAAGGGATATAAAATTATCTTGCCTTAAATAAATTACGTCATCCGCTAAATTGTTTTGGGAACTCTTTGAAACAACACATATCAGATACAACAGACGTATCTTTTCATAATCCTATAATTAAAAAAAGAAATAATGGCTGAGATTATCACATCTTTTAATCTAACGGTTCACCATTGTTTTGACAAAACAAAACAGTAAATATTTTAATGTTGGTGTGTTAGTGAATATGAAGGTATCATTTATAAGCTGATTGTTTTATATTTTCGCAAGAGATTATCTTAATATTTATTTTAAAAATGAGTTTCCGTGCGATATCGTACGGGTTCCTTAACTAGTCTCCATAATGATAATCTGTAATGGCTATCTTTCTGGACTTTAAGGGTCTATGCTGTTACTAGAGGAAACTGTTCATGAGTACCATCTGTTCTTGAATCTCATAGACCACCAAGCCATTATCTGTATGAACACTATTAGGCTGCCTTATAGCAAGGTTACCAGTTTATGGAACTGTGCTAGGGTTTGTAATCTCTGTAATCAGTTTAAACGAATTTGAGCTTCGGATAGTTTTTTGCTGACTTGGAATTTTATTTTGTATTTTCACAGATTACACCAAAACTGAAGTGCGTTGGTCTTACTTCCTTGTCAGTTTTTAATGAGTTCCTCTTCATCGAGTAACAGTAGCTTCTCTTCCACGGAAACAAAACTGAGCTAAAGAAAAAAAAGAGTAAAGACATACCAGTGATACTATCTTCCACTAGTCGTCTTTTCTAAGCATAGATAAAATATTGAACAACGTTTCAAATTAAAAGTTTCTCATCTTCTTTCAGACGTATCTTGAATATTTGAACAGCACAACAAAGGTCTTCAACATAGTAGATATAATTTAGTATTTCAATAGGTCTCTGTGTTATCCCCGTGTTCCAGCATTCCTTCTAAAGTGGAGAACACCATTGATTCAGATTTGGTTTCTCTTAAGCCGCCTTCTAGATCCAATCCCTTTATCTTCTTTTTAATCTCTGCACGTTTGATTCTTGTGCAACCAGAGAGGTTCATAAGTTGAAGATTCTTTAGCTGATCAGTGTGTGGGATACTCTCCAAGCTAATGCAACCTTGAAGATCGATTTTCTCAAGACTACAAGCTTCCGAGAGTTCATCAACTTCAACTAGTTGCTGAGAGTGGCTTAGAATTACTATCTTCAACTTTACTAGACTCTGAAAAACATAAATCTATACATCAGTTAATATCATAACAGAAAAAAAAAAAAAAAAAAGAAGGAATTTAGCCTACCTTAGTTCATGAAGCTGGACTATAAGGCATTAAGTTCAACAAGATGATCAAAAGCTTGAGGCAAGGATCACCATGGATACTAGTGAAGGAGTTTCTTCAAGTCTAGGTATAGAAGTACTTTTGAAGATCTTCCCTTTGTACTTGCAGTAATGTCTCATCCTCTTAGAAAAAAAAAAATTCTTAGCTAAGAAACAAAAAAATAGCAGAAGAAGTTGCATTCGATGCTAAAACTAAGTGTGGACATTGACACAAGCTCATCTGAGAGAGGTGGAACTTTCTCTTCTTCTCTACAAGAGAAAAAAAAAAACTCAATTCCATACCTGAACTGAGCAAGAGCAATAAGATATCTTTACTTTCTCCATACTTGAAAAGATTGTTTTTGCGTTGTGTACTGCTGTGGAATACGCTGGATTTGCCTATAGAAAACTGTGTACTTGTTTCTGTTAGTCAATCTGGAGTTTCTGCTGCAAAGATGATAGGCATGCCATATGACTGTTGAAGATCTACTTAACAGCACAACTCAGAAATGCAAAAGCTGAGTTGTCTATAGTGACCATCACTCGAATTTCATTGCAAATGTTTTTTGGCGATAACAGACATAACAGCTTAACATTAGAGGAAGTTTTTGCTTCTTGAAGGGGCAATCTGTTGCAAAGCACCCATGGCCCAACAAAAAGAGCTCAATATTCTTTAGTTAGCAACTACGGGTTTGTATGCATAGATTATGTTTATTTAATTTAACACGCGATGATATCATAGTAAATTAGAATGTTAACTTTTATATTTTGCTACTCGTTTAGTCTTTTAACTAGTTTTGTTTACTTACCAAATGGTTTTATAGACCTTTACATTAGAGTCAGTACGGTTATCATTTTAGATGTAAAATACTTTGGAAGAAATAGCGTAGACTGTTAATATTTGATAAACAGAGGAGCAATTATTTGTTTACTATGCCATAACATGCGCCTACGAATACAAAATCCAATGCAATGAACAAACGGGACAAGATGATGTCTATCCATGTGAGCCACATTAACAAAACTAACGTCCTTTTCTTTGTACTTTTATTCTGTTAAAAAATATGTGTTCTGGTCGGTAGTTTGACTAGTTTCTCTATAATTATTACTACATCTTCAAAATTTCTCATTATGTTGTTGGTTCTATAAGAACACCCACAATATCAAATCCTCAAGGCCAGTCGTTAGGGAAATATTAGTTTTAAAGACTTTCCATTGTGGGTGCTCTAATCAATCAATGGACTTTAATGTCAAGGATCGTTTAAATCACAAGCTTCACTATTTATCGTCCTATTCATGTTAACGGTACAACGGTCATACTAATACCGTGATTTCTATCTAAAGATGCATATAACAGTAATTACGTAACTTATTTGAGTTTTATTTTATTATTAAGGGTAAGTTTTTAACTTGCCTGTTTATCACTCTTTTTCTTCTTAAAAATGCATGTTCTCTCACACTCGGATCTCCACAGTTTTAAAATTTTAAAAAGCTTGATCGAGTAATTCGAAACACTTGATAAGCGAGTTGTCTCCACCTTCAAAGACACCTTTTCATTGAGGTTCCAAGATTCACTCTCTCAAGTCTTTATTGGACTGTTTTTTCATGTAGATATTTCCTTCCAAGATCAATAAAACTAGTAACTGTATATAAAAAAAAACTAATTTGTTCATCTCTCAAGTCATTTATTGGACTGTTTTTGATATATATAATAAAGAAAGACAGAAATTATTAATGTTTAAAAAAAGACTAAAATGAGTGTTGATGACTATCCCTCCTTTCAAAGTTGACGGCTACCCGTATGCATTTTTGAATTTTAAAAGCCTAGCATCTCCACAATAAACCCTAATCCTCTTCTTTAGTTCTTTACTCTTCTGGTAAAAGATCTCTATCCTAACCCTCCAATGGATCGCAAAGTCCCTCCTCCACCACAACATCAAGTTTTCATCAATTTCCGTGGGGATGAGCTGCGAAAAAACTTCATCAGCCATCTCGTGGAGGCCCTTCAAAGAAAGGAGATCAACTTCTTCACAGACAAGCAGGAGAAAAAGGGTGCAGATCTAAGCAATCTTTTCAATAGGATCGAGGAGTCAAAGATAGCACTAGCCGTTTTTTCAAAAAGATACACGGAATCAGGATGGTGCTTGGATGAGCTTGTGAAGATAAAAGAACGTGCAGATCTAGGCAAGCTCAAGGTGTGATCTATGATTATTTTTTATTTTTTTATGTAAGAACATATAATATTGAGCTAAGAACTAGACCAGTTTTGTTAGTGTAGATATATGCACATCTTAAGATGGTATATACTAACTTTGGGAATATTACATATTCTCTATCACAAGGTGGTTCCCATCTTCTACAATGTGACTACAGACAATGTGAAATATCTTACTGGCGAATTTGGTTCCAATCTTGAGCGTCATCGATCTACGCACGAGCAAAACAAGATCGGTAAATGGAAAGAGGCGTTAGCATGTATCTCTTGTAAGCTTGGATGTCCGTTCATAGATAATAACGGGTACTAATATTTTTTTTCTTGATCTGAACCACATTTATTTTTTCATTTCAAAAGATTCTTTGAATCTCCGTTTGGATACTGTGATGAAAAATAAATTTTATAAACTCCACCCAAATGCCATATTTTTAGAGCTTAGAGTTAATCTTCCAATTAAACTTCTCAATACTATTGGACTGGGCATACTTTATCAGTGATAGCTACTTCTCCAAGTTCAAAGATTAAATTGGTCCATGTCAAAATGTGTGAATTTCTATGTCAAACTCAATCTATTTTAAGGGATTTTATCTATTACATATTAAATTAAACTTCTTACGCTTATAAATGTGAGACTCATAACTTTATATATCTATTTGGTTAGTTCAAATGATACATTCACTTCATAGATATACTAGTTTGATTATTGGTGACCTTTAATATAACTGAAGTGTCCCGTTTTGTCTTTTTAATTAGTTTTAGCAGCAGCACAGAGAGAGAGTTCATCGACAGTATCGTCAAGAACGTATTGGAAATGCTACAAGACATTCCCTCGGCGCAAACCCAAAATTCTTCTACAAACAAGCCTGTCGAAAGAGGAGAAGTTTCTTCAAAGACAACAAAGAGTTCTAAGAAAGCCTTGAATGTTACAAAGGGAAACCCAGTGAGTCCACCTAATGCGTTCGTAGGCTATGACGGTTTTCCAGTTAGATATGGCGACCACGAATCTGCTAAAAGGGAAGATTCTTCATCCATGACTAAAAACTCTAAACCCCTCAAGCCTTCTACGAAAGACCTCTCTGCCTCGGAACTTCGACTTCATCATATCTCAGATTCTACCGAGACGAGACCTACATATAACGGCTATCCAATTAGATATGGCAACAATGAATCTGTGGGAAGGGGAGATTCTTCGTCTATGACTAAAAATTCTAAGAAACCTTAAAAGAAAGACCTGGAGTTTATACACGGGTGGATATCTTAAGGTGAGGACAAAGAATCCGATTTTCAGCCGTAAAAGTTATCTCAGGATCTCTTCAAAATTTACGGTTTAATTTGCTTCAAGTTTAAGACTTCCACTTATTAATAATCAACGTTGGACTGATATTACTCCGACCATATAATATTTATATTCAGCTAAATTATTTGAGTTGCTATAAGATAAAATGAAAAAATGTTGATCAAATGTGACTTAAAACTTGGAATGTAGTATGAGAGTGTTTTGGAGATTATAGAAAGGGGTGTTTACGATTATTAAAAATTCATATACGCAGTTTACGAAACAGAAACTCTAGCAGAATTCATATATATAGTCAATCGTTTTGTTTAATTTTATATTTTTATGCTTTTTATGTTGGTTGACGCTTTTATAATTCATATCAGATTTAAACTTATCTAAAGGCATTTATTTATATTATGTTGAATGAGAAATCAAAGCAACGGTTCTCTTTGAAAAATCCCTCAAGGGTTAAACAGAAGGGAACCATCGTGAGTTAGAGTTCAGACTTTTGTCCATTTCACTAGAAGCAAATCATTTGCTCCTCTAGATAATCCACCCAGTCATAGTTCAAGACCATGATTATCCACAGTTTCTTAGAACAGATTTTTTTAAAACAAAATAAAAAATTATTTCTTAACTTTTAACTAAAAAATTAAGAAACCGTTTCTTAACAAATCATTATTTTAAGAAACGATTTCTTAATTTTTTCCTAAACGGTACATGAAAAATATGTTCTAAGAAATCCCGGATAATCATGCCCTAACTTCGCAAAGTTCCCAAAAGGTACATGGGACAGCGCATGGACGTTGGAATTTATTCATCCTTATTGTTGCTCAAAGTGAAAATATATATGTCATATTGTCATGTGAACGAACGAAAGTGTCAGTGCCATGAGTACCAAGTCTTCCCTGGACTTGCTCGATTCTCTCGTAGATCTACCTTACTCTCTGTTTGATAAAAAAATGGCTAGTTTGCATGATAATATATTAAAAGTAATGTAGATTATTTTATAGTTTGTCATTTACGTAGTGACCGAGAAAATGATACCTTTTTAACATAACCGAGAAAATAATTCATTCGATCGACAAAAGAAATAAAAGAAATTGTATTTACATAGTAGAGATTGTCGAGGAAATACAATATCTTTTCTCTTCTCTTTTGTCGACCCAGAAGTACGAGGAAGACAGTTCAATGCCCAATTTCCAAAATTGCTATAATACTCCCACTATTTCAATTTACTTATCTTTGTAGAGTAAATTTTTTCATTTTAAAATAAATATTGTTGTATACTTTGTATGCTATTCTATTTTTCTATTAGTTGAAAAATGGTTAGGTATATAAATAATTATATTTTTATCTTAAAATACGTAAAATTAGATGTTTTCTTAGTTTGTGTACAAAAATCTAAAACAACAATTAAATTGAAATAGGATAATATTCTTATGTATATTAAGGCGTTTAATTACAAAATAATATTAATAGATTGATCATATTATATTTAATTACTATCCACTTTATTTCATTTTAAATGTCATTGTACACTTTAAAATATCTTCTATTATAAGTGTTTTTTTATATTTTCAATGGCATATTTAATACTTTTGTCATTTTTTATCTCTAGCTTTCAGCACATTAATAACAAAAGAAAACATTGTATAAATTAGAGGCATCTTAGAAAATTTAATATTTCTTAACGTGTGAAAACCTCATAAAACAAAACAGAAAAAAAAATTCCATTTAGTAATTTCTGTTAATTAAATTTTAATTTAATTTTCTATTTCCAAGTAATATAAATAACAATAAAAATTATTTATAACAATTAAAACAAAAGCATTACTTGAAAAATCAGATTTCTAAATATCACACTCATGTTAATTCGATTCATCGAGACAAAACAAACGTAGAGAATTTCAGACAAGTAAAATGGAAACTGGTGCACAAATACATAGATGTAAACACACACGCAAGTAAGTTATGATATTTAATTACAAATGAGATCCAAATTCCACAAGGTTTGAAATATCATTGGATATACACTTTTGGTGTCAATGCAAGCAAAACAAAGCGATAATGTCAAGATAAGAAGAAGAGAGATCTACTGTGACTAATCAAGATGTCTCTCTCTCTCTCTTAAGCACAACATGATGCGCTCGCTGCTGTAGCACCTGGCCCGTTTGGAAGAACCATCCCTGTTGGGTTTTCTGCTGGCTGCACACGTGGTAGCCTTTTTGCTGTAGCGGTTTGAGCAAAGAAAGCGAAAGGAATTTAGCCGCAAAGCAAAAACAATTTGTTTGAAATTGCTTTGAATAATGCTAGAATGACTCACCAATTTCGTAAAATATGTCTTTGACATTTGTTGCAGTCTTCGCTGAAGTTTCCATGAAGAAAAGACTGTTCTCTTGAGCATATGTCTCTGCCTCCTGCAGTGCAAATGACAAATATTATGACTATCAAAGAGCTACTTAACAACACCTCTTAAATGCAAAGGCTGTGTCTATAGGAACAGCTAATAAACATTAGAAGAAGAATTGCTTCATTTTCTTTTACCTCTGCAGACACTTTCCTTGCATCTAATAAATCAGCTTTGTTTCCAGCAAGAGCCATCACCATATTAGGGTTACCTATTCACACGACAACAACAAAAGAGTCATATTCCCATTATAGCAAATAAGCCTCACCAACTATATAGAAACTATATATCATGAAACTAGCAATCAATATAAATTTAAACCATATTCAGCGATTTCTTACCTTGTGCCTGCAATTCCTGAACCCATTTCTTTGCCCTCTCAAAAGAAGCCTGTGTCAACAGAGAAATAAGTTAAGCAAAATTTAAACGCCACTACTGATCAGCACAAGTTAGCGACTAGATCATAGGGGTTGAGAAGAATCTGTACTTGATTAGTAATGTCAAAGACAATAATGGCAGCAGCAGCACCCCTGTAGTACATAGGAGCCAAGCTATGGTAACGTTCCTGACCAGCTGTATCCCATATCTCAAGCTTCACAGTTGCCTCATTCACAGCCAATGTTTGTGAGAAAAAAGCTGCACCTATGGTTGATTCCTGTAAACAAAACCTCAAGAATCAGCTCACAGAGATACGCTGAAAATGTCTAGAAAAAATAGTAGAGAATCTCCAACCAACCTGGAACTCAACAAACTGATCTTTAACAAACCGAAGCACAAGACTCGATTTTCCAGCTCCAACATCTCCAAGTAATACCTGAAGAACTCAACCACATTACCCACCAAAACAATAATAAAGGAAGGAAACAGAAACAGTCTTCTAGCCTAGATTAAATTTAATTCTTGGAAGTTGATTTCAAATTAATCAATAGAGACCCTTATATAGGTCTTAATACAAGTTAATCATAACACTAATGCAGAAACTAAAAAAACTAACATAGAAAGATAATATCAAAGCCTAATAAATAAAGTGAAACACTAAAACTCATTAAATAAAACACCCTAACCTAACCATACCTAAATTACTCTAACAAAAGTCACATATCACTAACAAAAAGAGCCTACTTGATCTTAGATACAATGATACTTCTTAGATACTATAATCATCCCATAAGCAAAATCATCATATAGATCATAGTAACAAGACAAAACACACACACAGGGATCAGATACAATACAAACGAAGTAGCTACACAAAATTCAATAAAGATACAGCCTTTACTCCAAACCCTAGTTCAATAGTGATAAAGCATGCAACTTTATAAACTATAAGATCTGAACAAGAGAATCTAATCCGATTTCATAATCAGAAAATTCAATTCAAAATTCCCCAAAATTGGAAACAGAATTTACACCGGAGATCAACGATCCAACCAAAATTTCACGATTTGAAAAAGATCCCACAAAGAATCTTATAAGAAACCAGACCAGTTTGGCGTTGATGTTCTTGTTTCCAGCGGTGGCCATGATCGTTGATCTGAAGCTCCGAGGAATCGAAACGTGTTGACAATCGAACGAAGACGAGAGAAAAGTTCAAAAGGAGGAGAGGAGAGAAGCTTCTTCGTCAAAAACACACAACCAAATCTAATCTCTATTGCTCTCTCGAAAGCAAAATAAAAGAGAGAAAAGTCAAAGTAACAAATTTTATACGCCACGATATGTAGGGATGGGCATTCGGGTACCCGTTCGGGTTCGGATCGGGTATTTCGGGTTTTCGGGTATTTCGGTATTGGGGTATAGAACCCGTTCGGGTATTTTTACATATCGGGTCGGGTTCGGATATTTTTAGTTCGGGTTCGGTTATTTCGGGTCGGGTTCGGATATTTAGATTTTGAAAAAAAAATTCAAATTCTTTATTACTTAAGTGTCATGTATTTAAAATTTAACTATTAACTTAATTGTTTTTAAAATGTTTAATAAGTTAGATGATTAATAACTTTGAAAATAAATTATTGAAAATAAAAATCAGTATTTTAGTTGTTATTTTTGAATTTTGGATGCAAATTTTGTTTAAAATAGGAAATAAGAAGCTTAATATGCATTTTAAATGAGTAACAAATTATTTTTTTACAATTATATGTATATTATCTGATCTTAAATTATATATAACATTAATATAAATATTTTTAATAAAATGAGACAAATAAACTAGAAATAAATAGGTATATATACATATGTTCGGTTATCTTCGGATACCTGTTCGGGTTCGGGTAATACCCGTTCGGGTTTGGATATCCAAACTCTCCTAACTCAATATCCGTTCGGGTATTTTGCTACTTCGGTTCGGATTTCGATTCGGATATTTCGGGTCAGGTTCGGGTACGAGTTCGGGTATCGGATAAAGTGCCCACCCCTACTTGTGAGGAAGAACCCCCAAGAGTATGGAAATTATGAGAGTGCCCTCTATGTTATCTATAATTCTACAAACCACCCATAACAAAATAGAATCTAACGGTGAACTCCTAATTTACTAATCTGTGTTTTTCTTTTAGCATATTGGTCCTACTACTAAGTTCATGAATTCGGATTGGACGATGAGGAGGAGACTGTTTTATATGTTTTCCATACCTAATGGAAGAGATTATAAGTAGAGACATTTGAACTTCTTTAATTTGTCGTCGAAAAAAATCGTTTGCTGTCATTCGTTGCATATGCACGTTATTTCGATTCTTGGATATCATTTTTTCATCAGTTGGACTCAGTTTTTTATGAAGATGTAAGATGTGTGCTCTGAAGTAGTCGATAACGTAATTGTTGAAACAGACGTTGTGTTGAGTGGTGAAAACCATGTGAAGTCAAAATGCTAAGCTAGAGTCGTGTAGACTTGAAGAGTAAGAGAATATCTTGGAAATATGGAAAGAGGAATAAATTTGAATAACAAATTTATGACTTAAGAGAAGAGGAATAAGTGCATTTCAAGAAAAAGAAAGTTGCACTTATGGATATGGAAGATGTCCATACATGTTTCCTTGAAAAATAGGGTTTCGGGAACATGAAGAATAACTATAAGATAACTATGGGGTCGTCTAAAAAGAATGAGAGACACATAGACTAATCTTATAGTGAAAGAGAAAAACTCTTGGAAGTGTTCTTGGGTCGTGCTGAAGCAGTGGCTGAAGCACTTGACGGAGGAGATACATAAGCAGTAGCGTGTGTTAGAGTGTTAACACTAGACGTGTAAAAACTGAATTAAGCAGATCTTGTAATAAATTGTTTAAAAGAGATTTTAATAAAGCATAAGTGTTTGCTTGTAATATTTGTCTCTTAGTTTACTTTCTGCAGTACTTTGTGGTGTCTTTTTTACATCAACAGTTTATTGTGTAAAGCATTTTATTTTTCTTTTTTTTTATTTTAGTTGTAATTTACTTTTAGCATAAGAACTTCTGACTGAATTGTACTCAATTTTTTTAAAAATAATTTTTTTATTTTTTTCTAAGAACTCCACCCTAAAAAATTTGTTATAATGATGCTCTTAAAAGCTAAAAGTTAAAATAACAACCATTTTTATTCTACATCAACACATAACAAATATAGTGTAAAACTCTATATCATTATATATTTTTCAAAGCTAGTTACAAAATGCATGTTTTTATAAATTATGAATATTACACTCAAATCAGTTGATAATATTCATGTTTTATTATTCTTACAGTTTAATATCTCGAAAATATATAAAAACAAAATCTTGAAAAATACAACTACAAGGCGGGAAACAATTGAGTGAAATTCAGTCAGCATGGTTAATTTTTATTTTTGTAATAGTGTTTTAAGATGTACAGGTTTCAAAACAGTTAGAAATGACTCATATTCACATTAGCTTTATATACTGATAGCAGTATTTGGTATTTTCATTATATTAGTGTTACTGTTATTTATATGCATCAAGTATTCTCATATCAAATACAATACATAATATTATATTTCTGTTATATTCTATAGACATAGTCTCCAAAGAATTCTATATGCTGCCTAGGAGGAATATTATATTTCTGTTATATTCTATAGACATAGTCTCCAAAGAATTCTATATGCTGCCTAGGAGGAATACGATGTAAAACCTTTAACCAACTATTCAAAGAAACTAAAAAATTGCATGTTTAGTATAAAATTTAGTTTTTTTTGGTAGATATGCATATCAGGTTAACTATACTAATAATCTTCAAAGTATGCAATCATGAACATTTTGGGACTCAATAGTTGAAAGAGGAACAAGCGAGTTTAGTCTTTTCTCAAATCTGGCTAGTCGTGGGATATTACTATGAGTCTGATCTTTCTGAGTTTATAGTTTCAAAATTTAGTTGGAATCTTTGTAGTAGAATAGTTTTCATATAAAGTTTGCTAATTGATTATTTTATAAATATAATATAAGTGAAATATAAGCAAAATACAAGTAAATGATAAGACAATATAAAAATACAAAAAGATAGATATTAACACCAAAGTTGGTTCCGCGCATTCGACCGAGTTTTTTCATTAATATCAACAAATTAATATTTATATGAAAAATCTCTAATGTGTTTTTTAAATAATGGAAATAACACATATGAAAGAACATAGTTAAAGTTTAAGAAGACTAATCACATGTTTTTATTGTTTCTATATTTTATTTTATTAGCTGTATATGTTATATTTTAGTTTATGCGCTTATTGCAGAAGGTTTTTCAAAATAACATTTCAAGTAGATATATTTGTATGAAAATTATTCAACCATTTTTATTATAACCAAATTTTAGTTTTATACAGTGTTTAGAGGCAGTTTGTTCTATAGAATGTTTTTGATTTAAGATATATTGTTGGGCATAAGTTTAATTTGTATTTTTCAGTTTTAAACTGAAACTAAGTTAATATTTAGGTATAATTTAATAATAGTCACAATGCATTTTTATGCGTTAACAGATCATGTAGTTTTGTCCTCTTGTACATTTCGATGAATACACCTCGTATTCCACGACGACATGTTCCTTATAAGTTCCAACTATTGCAATTACCAAAACAAGAAAAAGTCCCAACTCATTCTCTATATTTGGTTAAGGTCTCCAGCTCAAAAACCCTAATCATTAATCCCAAAAGGCTCTCAATTATAAAATTACAAACATAACTTAATCAAAAGATAATAATCCAACAAACACTACAGACATGGAAACAGCTTCAAACATTACAAACAAACAGAAAAAAAAAAACTCGAAAAACAACTCATCAAAAGTTTGATGATTTTTTTCTGTTCACGAACCTTGGTAAAGTCCATGTGAAACAGCTTCCGTGACACAATCCATAGCTTGAAACCCTATTCTTTCTTTCTCCAAATCATAAACAACCTTCACATTCTGCTGCTGAAAGCTCCCAAAAACCCCGGCCGGACCGTAGTCTCCATCTTCCATGTTCCGAAACAACAAGCATTTCACAACCGAACCGTCGTTAGGTGCACTCATTGCGTAAAACGAGTTGCCTTGCGGAAGAGTTAAGGCTGCATTGTTCAAGAAATGGAACGTGATCGAAGGAAACATCATCACTGCGTCGTTTTCGAGACTAGTGAGATTGTTATTAGGACATGGGACTTTGTAGCATAGATCAAAGCCTGTTCTTGATTCTGTTTCCGTTTCTCTAGGGTATGTGATCGTTGACTGGAGACTTGTGATGATTTGTGAGTACAAGGGATTGGGTAAATGTGTGTAAGTTGTACCTGAATCGATCAACATTCCTCCATTTCCTTGTGAATCAAACTGTTTCAACGTTAAGGGAACTTGTGTGGCGGTGACATTTGTACCTATTGTAATGGATTCTAAGCCAATGTAGTAGCTGTTAGGGTACATTGGAGTATTCAACATGGGAGTAAACTGCAAAGAGTTTGTGAGATTGCCGGATAAAAGAGAGTCTCCTAAGATCAAAGGGCTTGAGATGTTAGGGTTGTTGACAAACTTGAAAGGCAAGAAACAATGAGAAAATCCCTTTTGAACAAACCCTAATTGCGATGGGAGAGATAGCAAACCTCTTCCAAATCCGGCAATGCCTATAGGTTCGTGGTAAGTGGATGCAACGCACCCAAAGGAAAATCTTGGGACGTCCCTTGTTTGAGCCTTCAATATATCTCTGGTTAGTATTCCAGAGACAAGACCACCTTCACCATACGTATACGCAAAGGTGGGACAAGGCCTTAAGCAAGTGGACTTGAGAAGCATACCCACAGAGCAACCAGCTATTGCACAAGGGTCAAAAGCATTGTCTGAACTATGAATCTCAACGCAAAAAGAACTAGCACAAGAGGCTCTAAGAGATGAGGATGAGTGAAGAGGAGAAAAGACTGACGATGATTTTAGATTGTTGTTCATAAAATCGTAACAATCTATGCAATCAAAACTTAGATTCCCACATGGGACCCATGTGAGATCACTCCCTGTGTCCATGTACACTTGGACTGCTTGTGGAGGTGTTCCAATGTTTAAGGTTATCAAATAACCATCTCTCACTTCTCTCAAGGGCTCCATTTCAGCACCTATTGATGATTCTAAAGGCTTCTTGATTCTTTCTTGGGTTTGAGACTTTGGTGTGGGAAGCGAAACACTTGATTTGGTCAAGGCAAGAACAAGAAAGGAAGATGATGAGGAACTAGGGTTTTTATGTTGTCTTGCTTGGGTTATGTTGGAAGTATTGAAAAATATCGTCGTGAATAGGAAGATAAACAAGACATTGATTCTGGTTACCATCACTTATAGCTTACAAAGGTGATGGTGTGAAAGAGAATTGTAAATGAAAGGTTTTTCTGTGATTTGTGTGAAGTTGGTTTTGGTATTTATAGAAACGAATTAGGGTTTTAAAGCCTTTCTTTAAATTGTTTTTGTGTACTTCGTATGAAAGAGTTAGTATATATAAATAATAATGTATTTGATAAACTAAGATTTGTTTGTACTCTTCCATGTGAAATTTTAGATACGTCATTTTAAATTAGACATCATAAGCTTTTAAATGGACTAAGATTTGTTTGTACTCTTCCATGTGAAATTTTAGATACGTCATTTTAAATTAGACATCATAATAAGCTTCTAAATGGACCGCATTTCGGCTCACGTGGAATAGAGTATTGTTAACCATCGTGAACTTAAGTTTTGAGAGTATCTCCAACTCCACTCCATAATTTACTATAAAATAAAATGAGAAATAGAGGAATAGACAAACAAAAAAAGTCATTACTCCATTTTCCATTCCATTGGAATAATGAATTTTTTTGTTTATTCATCACTCTATTTTTTCCTCTATTTTGCAGTAAATTATGAAGTGAGTTAGAAATGCTATGAGAACCTATACATGATAGCTAGATAATACATTCTTCTTTTTGAATATGTTAACAAGTCACAATAATTTTTTTTTTCAATTATACGTGTAAGTAAGAGTTATTCCCGAGAAAACGAATCAAGTTATCGATCTTTGGTACATTTGGGATTGTAAGGACGATTCATCACATATGATATGTATATAATCATTTTGCTTAGGTAAGTAGGTTTATAAAGGTTCAAAGTTTTTTTACAAAAAAGGTTCAAAGTTTAAAAGTATCATCTTTTTATTAATTAGAAGAGTTCTATACATATTTTACATTGTCCGAAAGTAAAAAAAAAAAAACAGTACTAATATATAAAATGTGACAATTCAAACATTTTAGAACACATTCTTATACTTTCCTATAGTGTTCATCAAATAAAAATATTCAAGTTTAGCCAATATTCTTTCTATAACTATGATAGTTTGAAAAAAATATGGTAGCTTTTATATAAAGAAAAACTATGATGTAGTTGAGCACTTGAGCCAATTATATTGTGTGATGATAAAATGTTTTCAACTATGGACTTCTCAAACAAATACTCTAAACATATTTGTTTAAATAAATCACAAGCCTAACTTTGAGAAAATTTTACCTTACATATTTCTTAAATGTGGCTTTCGGCTATTATATAATATTTCTCTGAAAGTGATATATTTAAACCGTAAGAACAATTTATGAGGAAAACAGCTCTGGTTTAATGGGGGATTTCATTAGATAAAAACTTTCTGTACAGGTCAATGAAAGGGATTGTTCCATCATAGAATCCTACTCCCATAATGTAATATCCGGTTTGTATAATTCTGTTAATTTATAGATCAATTAGTAACTGTTGATTAAAATATATATATATATATTTTTAAACTCTGTCAGATTTTATTTTTTACACTTAAATTTAACAGTAAATTTCTTTCACAATGCATGATTCATTCAAGGATATGAGCATGCAATATCAAAGAATTCAGAATGAATCCGCTTATGTAAACGATTTTTAAGGTCATGATTAATATTGGTTATTTCAGTTAAACATATGTTAATAGATTACTCTTTTATTTCGGTGAAATGGTACCTGTGGAAGTTATTATTTTTATTTTTAATATTGAAGTTGAAAATGATATTATAATAATAACTGAACGTGAGTATGTAAAAACAATGACCACATTTTACAATTTTTATAACTTTAAAATTGATGCAGTAAAAATTAGAAAAACTCCAAGAAGTTTTTGAAAAGAGAATAACAAGTACACTGAAGATATATTTTAATATATATTTTAAATTTATATATATATATATATTTAAAATATTAACAGGACCATATGCTTTATAAATTTTAAAATGTCATTCATTAGTATTATATTTAATTGTTATAGCTTGAAATATTCCAACTTAAAATAATAAAAAGATATCTGTTTATTGTGATATAGATCTATCAATTAATTTATCAATATTTTGAAGTATTAGTTTTTAATTTGCTATAGGTTCTGGAAAAAACAGTTTTCGTTTAATGGAAACAACGATTATAAACAGGTTATAAACATATTACCATGTTTTTTTTTTTTTTTGATAAAAGATTTACATACATATTACCATGTTTAAACTCAGAATTAATTAAGAAGCTATAT
Source organism: Eruca vesicaria subsp. sativa (assembly GCA_932364175.1). Classification (NCBI taxonomy): domain Eukaryota; kingdom Viridiplantae; phylum Streptophyta; class Magnoliopsida; order Brassicales; family Brassicaceae; genus Eruca; species Eruca vesicaria. Next base: position 501,385 of record CAKOAT010397376.1, read on the forward strand.
TTCTAACCAGTTGATCTATTAAGTTAAATTATACTTTTTATTCAACTTTGTTCAGTCAGACTGTAAGAATGTTTTTATCAAAAAAAAAAAAATGTAAGACTGCAATTTATTACAAAAGATTTATGGAATATATCCAGAAAATTTAAGAAAGAGACGAAGATGAGGACTCAGCTGGCGTCTGCCGAGGTGTACATGAGTCATCCACCTAACTGTCTGACCGTTAGTATCCCGCTAAATTTAATTTTATGTTTTAACTATTTAGTTATATTCTATAACCAATTATATAAATGATGCATCAACCTTTTTCCATGTGAATTAAAATATAGTCAAACAAAATTATAGACAATAATATACAGAAAAGTAAAGACAATGATATACAGATAGTATTATTTTTACATACCCATTAGTGTACCATGAAATCATAAAATGTATATTGTTTTGCATGTTGTCCAATCAAAATCTATTCTTGTGGAGCTTCACACGTAAGCCCCACCATATGTTGTCTTCTTTGCCAAACTAAAGTACATAACAAAATACAAAATCAAACACATCATATTTCGTACTTTTGTTGTTTTTCTCGTTAATTGTTTTTTTATATTTCGTACGTCTGTAAACTCAGAACCAGCATACACTAATATAAGATACATGGTGTAAAACATTTCTTAGCATAAATTATTTTGCTTAATTTTATACCCAAATCTATCAATGGCACCTATATAACGACGTGTAATCATGCACTGTACAATCTGCCTCAACCCTTGTCAAAACTATCAATAGCGTGTCCATTTCGAGAAGGAACGTTCCATAGTCCCATCATGTGTCGTTCCAAATTTGTTGTCCGAAACTAATTTGTTTTCAGATTACCTGTTTAGAAAAAGTTTTAGATAGATCATTTTGAGATGGAATAACTCTATGTGGGCGATGTCATTTTATTTCCATTTTTATAAGCTTTACTAGAAAGAGACATATTATTCAGATTTGGTAAACATATTACTAACTCAGTTGACTAGTTGGGTTTGTTTCACTAGTTAAAAAAACCAACATAGCTACGACACATTCGTAGCAAATTCATAGCTATATGGAAAAAAACCAAAATAGCTACGGTACATTCGTAGCTATTCGTAGCAAGCTTTTCATATAGCTACGAAATTGCTATGAATGTACCGTAGCTATTTTGTTTTTTTTTACTAGTGTTTTCGAACTAGTTTCATTCTGCGTTTCTTAAATCATCTCCAAAATATTTTGTTATTTTACCTATAAAATATAAAAAATTCTATAAGAAAGAATGAGTTTACTCCAATGTAATCCTCTAAATTATCAATCGCTAATTATAGAGTAAAAAGTTAGAAAATTGCTAATTTTCTCTTATTTATAAAAAAAATAGCAATTTTATTTTAGAAGGAAAAATAAAAGTGGACTAAAACTTTAAATATTATTATAGAGACAAATATAAGATCAAATTGGAAATGCTTAAAAAAACAAGTTTCAGGTTACAATATCTCTCATATCGCCAGATCCATGCGTGTAGACTGTTTTACCAAGGAAATGAAAACTAGTGATGTTCTCATTTTTCATGTAGATCAGATTCGGCCGAAGTGAATGTGTCTACAAAACAACTCAATTTCGATTACCGCTTGAGAATGGGTGTTGCCAAAGAAAAGAGAAAGTTCCTAATAATTTAGATCTCAAAAGAAAAAATAGATTAAGTTTTGAGAAATTTTATAGGATCGACGTAAAAAATCTTTTGTCACAAATATATATCTTAAAAACAAAAATGATCAAAATAGACTTTTTATCAAAATATGTAAATATATACACTTATACCCTTTAGGTTACTAATCATATATATTTTTGTTTAGAGTTGAAGTGTGGAGTTTTTAAGGGTAGCATTTAAATTTTTTTTTTAACAACAAAAAAGTCAAAACAAAAAAAATATTATTTTGTTCGTTTTAACTTTTAAGATCTATTTTTGTAATAAAAATTTTAAAAGTCTATGTGAGAAAATTGTCTTTAATTTTTTTCTGTCGTCAAATTATTAAAACCACAAACAGGCCAACTGACACAAGCAAGTTCATGTATTAACAAAGCCCATTACAGTTTTGACCTTAAACTATATTCAAATACACAGAGGATAAAGATGAATCTAATTGCATGTATTCTCTTCATAGATCAAAAATTATATATAATTTGATAGATCTTACATGGAGGTGGTATCTTCTCCAAAGATCCTTTATGCCCTTTTGATGTACTAGTAAATACGATTAGCACTAAAAGAAAGCATGAAATGCTTACTTGAACTAATTCTTATAGGTAGATAGTCTTCTAGCTCTTCATATTTGAATTATCCTCTACTAAGAGATGGGAGTTTGAATAGAAAATAGAGGGAGTATGCCTTATGAAAATGAGAGAGAATCCTTAAATTTTGTCTAGCCAAAATGATAAGAGCTTTATTTTTAACCCTTATTAAACCTTATGTTCTCATCCCTCTACCTTATATACTTCTCTATCTTATGGTATATTTAACCAAATATATATGCCTTCATATAAATATGTGTGAATCTTGCTCTGAAAAACATCATCCTCTCTCACAACTTCCTATCAAATGACTTACTCCCGGATTTCTTTTTCCGATCTTAAGACCGACCGGTGCTCCTCTACCCTCAAGGTCAGGCTCCTCCGTTTCTGGCAGGCAAGGAATGTCAGGCGCCACAGAGAGCTGATGTGGATCGACATACTCCTGGTCGATGTGAATGTAAGATCTTTTATTCTGTAATCGGAATCGTTTGTTCAAAGTCTCGGCGACCTACCTTTTCTAATTGCTTCTTTGTTCTATTAACCTCTTCACAGGCGACCATTATGCAAGCAACAATCAATGCTAACCGTCTCCAAACATTCAGGCCAAGGCTCGCCGCTGGATCCATTTACTCCATATCCGGTTTTGATGTTGCTCGGTGTGCTTAGAATTTCCGACGTACACGATCACACTTATTCTGGATGGATGTTGATTCCTGACTTTGTCAACGAAGTATGTGTAATGGTTTGCTTTATTAGGCTATCAAAATTTGTATGATCGTATAACACACACTGCTGGAACAGGGAGGTGACAAAGATGCTGGAAAGGACGAACCAGATGGTACTCCAATACCGACAGAGCTTGGGAGTGGAGAGAGCAGCTGTGAGGCAAGTGTGAATGCTGCTAAGGTTACAGCTGATACTGCGTCCAGGAAAACGGCGATTCTAAGGTTGTCAAAGATGGCCCATATGGCTTAGGTTGTGATAGCAGGACATGTGGACCAGTACTCTTCCTCCTAATAGATCTTATGCATAACCTTATTAATTATATCATGTTTTGGTTTTATCTACTTATGTCTTTCTACAGTTTATGGGTGCTCTATGTTTTGATTCAGGTACTCTCTAATAATAATGGTTGGTGATATAATAATATTCCTGCAAACGTATCAGTTAAACCATCAGAAATAAGTTTTTTTTTTTTTGTTTATGATAAATAGTGAACACTATAGTGATGCACTGTGTTTTTGAAGAAACGTAGATCTTTATCATAAACAATTTGGTGAATGTCTTGGTCGTTTAGACGATGATAATGACCAGTAGGTGTAATGTGTAAGAATATTTTATATTCTATGTGACCTATATGTCTATTGTTTTAATATAAAGTTCAAGTTCATATTAATATTTATAGATTCTAATATAAAAGAGAATACCGTGATGGATCGGTTTTGATTAATGATTTAGAATTTGGGTGTATTGATAACCCTCCTACTTTACCTTTTATCTATAAATAATTTTAATCTCTTGATCATATACATATATATTATATGTATTAATAATGATATATAATATGTATGAGTATGCGTTTGTTGTTGTACAGTTATTATAACAAAGGGTTATGTTATAGTCGTGGAAGAGTTGTGTTTGTTAACACACATGACACAACCCTTTGACTTTCTATAAGAAGATCTCGTGCATGGTTTTACACGTACGGTAAGAGAACGAGAATCTTAAAAAGTACACAACAATAATACTAATTATTAGTAAGAAAGATTAAGGAAGGTTTTTGGGATTTCTTTTCCATCAAAGAAATCACCAAAGGAGAAGGTTAAAGGGGAGAACATCAATTGATAGGATTGCATCCAAGCATGGATCAAGGTTAGTGTTTTCTTCTTCTTCTCTTAGAAACTATTATGGTTGAATTAAGATAAATCTAGTTTGGTCTTGGATAGATTTCATTACAGAAATTATTATAGTTTTTCTTACATTTGGTATCAGAGCCAATTTAGATTTGTTTAATTCACCAAAATAGTTATGAACATATACGGTACTATCCGTTTTAATGAGTGTTCATAATTTGTGTTAAATGATTCGGTACCGAAAGGAACTATTAGAATAAAGTTCTGTTATTAAGCGATCAAGGAACATGATACTTAAACGTATGGTATTATTTAAAGTGTTATGTTCAAGTATGTGTTCATGATTATGTATGTGAGTACGGCATCGTAAACGTACGTGACGATACGTACGACTCACTAAATTAATCTATGAATGAGTTTGTAGTGTTTAATTACGGAATTTTACGATGCCATAAAAGGCCGGCCACTAAATTGATGGGTCGTTATTGATTTGTGAAAGTTGTTCACGAAAGTAAAATAACTTGTATAATCTGGGAAAATGATTGTTTGCTTGATGGCACTTTGTCAACATGCGCATGCATAAATGATTCTGAAGGATGAATTGACTTGCAAGCGGTTGACTTTTTGTGACGGTTACGGTTGTGAGTATGAAAAGTCACCAGTAAAGTAACGTATAATAATAACATATGTGGGTGACTAGCTTACTTTAAGTTACAGAAAATGAAATCGTGATGCAAATATATTCTGGAATTATGCGCATATACATGCTTGAAAGATTGCATGATGAATTCTAATTATTCGATAAATCAAAATGGTTTATCATAGTACTCAAATAATTAAGAAATATTATCTGGTTAGGTGTTCTATTTAGTTTTAGGAACACATTTAATTATATAATATTTATTAATTTAAGATATTGTTTTAGTTTAAAATGCTTCCGCTGCATTTTAATAATAGGTAAATAATGTTATAAAATATTAACACATTATAGAGATAATTATGTTATGAAATATTAACATAATATAAGATAAATTTACCTATTAGTGTTTTAATTTTTATATAGTTTATAACATGTTTGTCACCAAAGTGACCTTGTTATTTACTTATAAATATTAAAATTAATAGTAATATAATTGATCATGGTTTAGAGAGAGATGCTAAATGACATTAAAAATTTAATGATCAATTATTTTATTTTCTATATTTTAGGAGATCACCCAAAGGTGGATCATTGAATATAGTTAATAATATGAAAAGGATTAGTCATTTCTTTTACTAGAGTTGATAGTATTTATATCCAAAGGTAGGATGCTAATTGACTTGAGTTTGAAATGATTAATCATTAAAGTGTATTTTAGCATCACTGAAAGTACTTGTATTTAAAATATTGCCCAAAGGTTATTTCAAATACAAGTTATAAAATATTATATTAGTCTGAATATATTAAAGTTTCAAAGCACTAATGGGTAAACATGTATGAATGCTTGCAGCTTCATCAAATGTGTTTGCATCTGCTAACTCTGTGGTAAAGTTTAATGGCCTCAACTATGGTGAGTGGTTCGAGCAAATCCGGTTTACACTGGGTGTAATGGCTTTGGACTCTGCCATACTAACTGATGAGGAACCCTCAGCTATTACAGTTGATAGCTCTGAATCTGA
>CAKOAT010397376.1:507291-529427 GCA_932364175.1 Eruca vesicaria subsp. sativa
TGCAGCTGCAAGATCCGTTGATCATCTTTCGGAAAGATAACATGCGTTCCTTGTGATCTCTTGAAAACCTTCAGTTCCTGAGAGATTGATGAACTATGATTCCGTCTCCTTAAGTCTAGCTTTGACTTAATATGAGTCTGTATTTAACTTGAGATATCCTCCATCTCAGATGACTCAAATCAATCTCCAACACTAATCACGAACACGCCCACCTGTGCAGATGTTCTTGCTGCAACTTACACGGGTCTTCCCTTTCTTGCAAACTCCGCTGCATCCCTTGCAAGTCTCTCATCATGATTCTTAAACCTGAAACCATCACGTGCATTAAGATCCTCCTGTGAACGTTTCTTCCTCTGTCCCTTCCTGACGTCGTCTTTGTCTACCACAAAACAACCGCCATATGCTTCTCTCTCTGATGCTGCATATCTTAAGCATCATCTGTGCTTCGTCACACATGATGTGATTGTGACTACAAATCTACTGATTCTTCTTCTCCAGAATTTATCCAGCTGATGTCGATGCTACCTTGAAGCTCTTACGGAACCTAAATCACCACTGCCTCAAATCAGAAGCCCTTTGACTCAATACCATAACAAACCTCAATAGCCTGTAGACACCAAACTTCTTCTCTTGAGAATTTCTTTTGTAACAACCTGAATGAACACCTTGTCTTGATCATCTCTCTGAACTGATGTTGTTGCCAGCAGAACCCGCCGCTTAGCTCAACTTGCTAAGAAGTCTTTCGACGCAAAGAATCCCTGCTCAACCTCTGCTCAAACAAATCATTACTTCTCTGCAACCATGATACTTTGTAGACCCATTTGTTTCTCCTCATATGCCTGAGAAGCCAAAACAAACTACTACTGAATCCCATGCAGAAAACCCGAAACAATCTTGATTTGATACCGCCACCTGTTCAGCCGAACTCCGCCTTGAGCAAGTAACTCCTCACTCTCACAAATTCATACCAGCAGAAAACTATGTGTTACACCAAACACATATCTGCTTAGAAAACCACACTGCATTCCTCAGAAAATAGCAGCCTTGTAGTATCTTGTTCTCTGAACATCTACCCCATTGTAGACTCTCACAATCATACCTAGACAAACCATGCATCCGCCGATTAACTTCAACCCTTCTGCAACACCCTTCATGCTGACTAAAGAATACCATCTAATACTCAATCAGCCATGATAACTTGAAGACCATGAAGAAACCCAAAACTCCAATGCATATAGTCACACCTTGTGACTGCAGATCTTGGACAGCTCTGAAACCTATCTTCCTTATGCTAGCAGTCTGCCACTATCTTATCTTGTGAGTAACCTGAAATTCTTCTCACATAGTAGCACTTTCTTGCACCTTTGGAGAACTCTAGAGAACCCTGACTTTAAACTAGAAATCATCTCAACCGATTCAACAACTTCTGAATCTTTCCTCCATAAACTTGTGCAACTGCCGCAAAGAACGTTCAACAGTTTTCCTTCGTCTCTTGTAATCCGAAAATCTCTTTAACCTGATCTTGATCTCGGTTTATCCTTTGGTTTTTGCACTCTGATTAAGGAAAAACCACGTGACAACCAACTTCCCTTAACCTTGCGATTCTTCTGTATCGCTTGGAAGCTTCTTCATATGTCTCTCTTCCTCGAGACGTGGACTCCGCGAATCGATGAGTCTAAGCTCTGATACCACTTTGTTGATGCTTTTGGATACCACTTGTAAGGTTATGATACCCACTTGTTACGGAAGCTAAGCTCTGGAACTACTAATATGATTCACTTAAGCTTGTTCATGACTCAAGACTTTTTCACCCAGTTCACAGCCGCAGTGCTACCTCTGGGGTGGATTCAGAAATCCACAACATCCACTAAGAAGTATCGGAAAACACCTCCGATGTGGTTTACAAGATCATTACTCTCTTTGTCCTGGGTATGCAAACCCTAGAGAGTATACAAGAGATAATACAAGAGATTACATGGCTAAGAGCTAGAACTAGAATACATATCAATCTCTAGCTTACTATATCTCTCTAAGAGATGCCATGGAAGCACTCCTCTGAGGCTTGAGGCTTTAGCCTCCAAGAGGCTTGGCTTTTGCTTGGAGATCCCTGTCGTGATCTCTTCCTCCTTGTATTGTCACCACTTAACCTAATGGGCTTTAATGAATAGCCCATAAGTTGTCCGCGCGTAACTTGTCCAAAGCCAGCCCAAGTTGAACACGCCTGATGAACTTTGACCAAACCTCACATGGAGGAGAGAAATTTACTAAAGATAGACATGGGTCCAGTAGACGTCTACAGGCTCGGAGCCTGGTTAGATTGATTAATCTGGCAGGGTTCAGGATCCTAGTCTTGCATTGCAGTGGATAACAAGACTTATTTTTATGGCGCTTGGCGTTTGCCACTGTTTAGTTCAAAGGTTGTTGTAGTACTCCAATGGATACTCAAATTTTTCCAGCTATGATTACTGACTCGTGGCATGGAGCAAGATTTCAATAACATGCTACAGTGGGCTTTCGTTGTTTTGAGTTTATGGACTGATGTAAACGATTTAATTGTTTGGATTAGGGCTAGGCAATATGGATTCCAATCGGTTTCCGTTCTGGTTCATTTCGGTTTTGTGTTTTTGAGTTCATTAATTTCAGTCCCATTCAGATACAAAAGTTTTGGTTGGATTCGGTTTGGATTTAGTTACATGTCTAAGATTCGGTTGAACCTAAAATAGTATCGGTTTCAGATACTAATCGGATTATCGTTTCTATAAATACTAATTTATACTTGATTAATTTCAATATATTTTCAATCATTTCAAACAAAAAAAACTTTGCATTTAGCTTCCTCAAACTCTATTGTTATCCTTCAAAATAATTTTGTGAAAGTTGTCTATCAACCATACGAGACTTGTCGTTGAACTATACATAACCAAAATTAAACATAACATGATTCATGACAAACCAAATTCTTGTAAAAATGAAAACCTTACATAACGAAAAATAAAAAAATTAACAACTAACAATTCCACAAAAAATTAAAAACCATATTTAAATTTGTTTTAAAAATAACATTTTTAAATTGCAAAAGAAATTTATTCATAACTAAATTTCAAATGCAATACCAAACATAAAAACATTAATATTAACCAAGTAAATATATTAGTGTCTTACTATTTTATTACTATTTCTATGAATCTAAATTATTTCAATAATATCTTAGTGTATGTTTGGATACATATTATAAATTTAGATTGGGTATGGTACAAGTTTATTTTTGGATTTTGAAATTTTGGATTTTTTCGGATATTCATTTAAGTTTTGGTTTGGTTGGGGTAAAACCCATAACCCAAAATACCGTAAAACAAAATTTCGCTATTTATGTTGGATACGAATCGGATCGGATTCATGTGGTCGGATTCGGTTCGAGATTTTGGGTTCAGTTTATTTTCACAGCCTTAGTTTGGATTTCTCTTGTTTGCTGATTTTACCGTTTGAAAAGGAAGGAAAATTAATTAGAGTGATTTAGTGTAATACCCATAAATGGAGCTTAAATTAGAGATTTACCATTTGAGTGACAGATGTGGCTAAAGACACACAATTGACTTCAATTTTGGACAAAAATATCCTTCTTACATTCTCTTTTTGCCTGCAATTCATTGTGACAATATCTTTCCACTGACATTCTCTCTCACTTCTCTATCTTCTTAATCTCATCCTATCTTCTTTTTTCATGATAGTGATTCTATTACTGGTGAAGATTATTAATTTTTATATAAATTTAATTCACATTTAGAACGCATGTATTACTATTTTCTTATATGATATACTACCATATATTTATAGAAGTATATGGTACGTGTATTTGTTTACAGTTAACATTTATATTAACATTTAATATTAGTCGGCACGTGTTTTTGTTAACAATTAACATCTACAAAATGTTTGTTAACATGTAACACTTATGTTAACACCTCTGGTATATGTTTTTGTTAATAGTTAACACACATGTTAACATCTACGTTATTTGTTAACAGCTAACACAACTATTAACATCTTTAGCGATTTTAAAAATGCCTCAATGGTGATTTTCTCAGTATTTGATATAACTAAAATAATTTAGATTCATAGAAATAGTAATAAAATAGTAATAGGTTTTCTTTGCAACAATAATTTTTTACACAGAAAGATATAGTGCATTAACATGATAAGAGAGTTTGAAGATGGGAAAGAAGTATAATCGAAAGAAAGAGGAAGAGAGGTTACTAATTTTGTGGCCGTTAGAAATATAGAATGTCAGGAGAGGCAGTGTCAGGAGAGAGAGTGTCACAGGCATGTGTAAGAAGGACAAAACCATCATAGAAATAATAAAATCAAATCATAAGTAAATTTCAAATATAGGTGTTCATTCGGGATGCATGAGCCAATTATCTCAATTAGTTATTGCTTTGAGATTCTCGTTATCCCACTTTCCTTATTCATAAAAACTACGTCATTATTTTGTAAGAAAACAATTCACTTTGCTTTTATCAGAAAATTCGCTATTCTTTAGATATATGCAAAATAAAAATAAACATCATGAGATTTTAGAAAAAAACTCTTAAAGAGGTTGTTTCCTTTGAGATGGTTTTCATTGATATTTAGATAATTTTTAAAACTCATATTATTCAATTTCTGTCAAGGGCAATTCTCTCAAATAGCCCTCTTTTAAGTTTTTATCACAAAAATAGACCTCAAAAATTAAAATGACCAAAGCACTTTTTATTTTAAAAATTTTAAGTTTTTTTAATTTTTTTTAAATTTGAAACCCTATCCCCAAAACCCCACTCCTTAACTCTAAACAAAAAAATCTAAGAATAGTTAACCCAATGGCGTAAATGTATATTTAATAAAATATTTAAGTGCTATTTTGGTCATTTTAATTGTTAAAGTCTATATTTGTGATAAAAACTGTTTTAGATCTATTATAGTTATTTTCTCTTCTGTCAATCCTACATTTATAGAAAATCAAACAAAGAAAATGAACCTTATTCATGAAACATTTAAAAACAATGACTTTATTCAGAAATTTGAAAAAGTTAGTAAAAATTGAATTAAACATAATTAACACATTTATGATTAACTTTTACACTAGTGATTTTATAATTTTAGAAAGAAATATTATGATCAAGTTGATTATATTGCACAAAAAATTATAATACCATGACTAAACAACTCACAAATAAAACTATAAATAAGATAACATAAAACATAGACAAAAATACCCAAAATTACAACTAAAACTTATAAAATATCACTCACAATTATTATTTTTTTTTAGTTTCTTAAAAATATTCATATCAGTGTATGATGTGGGTGACTCATCTAATTATCTATTGTTTAACTTGATATTTTACTTTGAAACAAAAAAAAAATACTCTTAAGAAAATAAAACAAATTCACCAACAATCGTACATTTCCCATACTCTGAATATAAAATAAAAAAAATTAGCTCCATTAAATACTTCTTGATCACCAACATCATTATTCAAAGAATTGAACTTAAAAATTTGTCGATCACTTTACCAGATAACTAAATGATCTTCTAACCTAGGAAATTTTTTTCTTGTTTTCATATATGACATACACACATGAAACAATCCAAACAAATTGATATTATTTTGTTTAACAAAAAAATAATGGAAAGAAGTTTTTTTTTAAATATCAAAGAGTGGGTTAATATATTTCTCCTCCTCTCTCTATTACAATTTTTATCTTACTGAAAATTTCTGTTAAAAAGTAAATGATATTCGATGAAATTTGTTCGCATGGAGCCGAAAAACTCTTGCGGGTAATTTGATGTTTTCCCCTTCTTAAACTATCTTCACCAAATGAGAAGAATTCATTGCAAAAGTGAACTGAAACTATCGTAAATTCCTCATACATTTCATTGCTTATATAAACAATTCTACCTCCCAGTGAAGGGGTGACTGATGCAACATAAAATTAGGATAATTACCATTTATTTATATTATCATTATTTTAATAGTTTTCCTAATTTAATTAAAATTAAGATTCTCATAGTTTTTATGTTTTCATATAAGTAGCATTTTATACATATGGTTTATTCAGATTTTAATAAATAATAAACTAGTTATTTTTCTTTATAGATTTGATTCAGTTTATCTATTTTTAAAAGCCTTAAACAAGATTCGATTAAATTCATATTCTTCAAGAAGTCTGTCTCAAATAAACTATCAAAAGAAACTCTTTGATTAATCCAAGAATATGTCTTGCGATCCTAAGATCCCTTGATCGAGCGTTCAACCTATTTGTCCACTCTATCAATTGGTATAAGAGTTGTGTTTCTTTGATTTCTAAATCAAACAACGATTTTGGATGTCATGTTGATTAGTAAGTGCTACACATTCGAAGACGAAAATCTTTTTTTCTAGAAATAATAACATGAGATCAATCGAGAGATCTATCGTGATCCAATCTACAATACATATAAAACGGTGGCCATGTTATCACTTTCATCTTCAAAGAATGTTCCTTTAAAAATCCGATCCGTGCAAACTTTGTGCAAAAAAAGATTTATGAAGAATTTGGATACGAACAGATCCATACAAAAATTGTGCAAAATCAAGTTTCTAGAAAATCAGCAACATGCAAAAATTCGTGCAGATTTATACAACTTTGGTTTCAAAAACGCGATTAACGATTCGAGGACGGATTTTTCTTAACCAGCAAAATGTGATACATCATATAGTTAGGCTAGTTATTATTTATTTGTATTATTTTTTTTTAATACTTTTCCTATTTTAATTAAAAATAGGGTTCTCATAGCTTTTATGTTATCATATAAATAGACTTTAGGCATATGATTCAATACAAACTTTGATAACTAATGAACTAACTTTTTTTGCTTTATAGTTTGAAAGATATTTGATTAGATTCATCTATTTTTAGAAGTTTTGAACAAGATTTGATTCAATTCAAGAAGTTGTCTCAAAGAAGTAATTAAGAGAAACTTTTTGACTGATACAAGAATTGGTCTCTTGCAGTCCTTAGATCCATTGATTGACCGCTCAACCCATCTGTCCACTTCATCAATGATAGAGTAGCCGTGGTTTTTTTTTTTTTTTGCCTCTATCAATCAATCAAAATTTTCTAGCATACTACATCAACTTTGTCCTGAAAAATTTTATTTATCTTTCCATGACTCATCCATTAAGTACCATCTTCCTGGTATGACTGGTAAGGTTTTGACTTTTACCTCCATATTTTGAGTCATTCTCTATATAATTGATAATTATGCTTTTTTCCATAGTAAAAATTATATTTGTGCCAGTTTTAAAGAGTCTCAACGATCGATATACATATGGACAAAAATGTCTTATCAAATATTAGAAATGTAGTTTTCAAAGGATAAAAATAGATGTGTATTTTACAATTTAAATCATATAAAAGGTAATTTTCAAATTAACTCTTACATTATTCTATAATTTCAAAAAAAAAATATTTTGTAAATATTTAAATAGATAAAACTAAATAGTTTCTAATTTTAACTTGAATAACTATTAAAATCTATTTTTATATTTTCTAAAAATATTTTATATATATAATCAATATTTTGTAAATAATTTATTTTGCGCAGACACATATTTACCATCTAGACCTATTTAGATTTTTGTCTGTTTTTGAACAAATATAAAAAGAATTTGTTTACAGTCTTTTTCCTCATAAAACGGATCTCAACGTAATTTTATACTATAAGAAATACAACCAACCCAAATGGATCGAGACACTATACCTATTTAATACACCACTTGCAGATATATTATTTCTTTATAAACTGTATTATTAAGTCTTCTACCAGATCGATTCTTTCTTCTTTTACAACCTAACAATTTTGGAATTACACAAAACTTCTCTTACAGGACCGAATCTTATATATTATAATTGTGATAAAATATTATCTTGTTCAAACAATGAAAAAATAAAGACTTTTGTGATTAGGTGGATATGCTATAGTGATCAGTTTATACTATTATTTGTTAAGTTATTTCCGCGTTATACCTTTCGTATGAAAGATAAAATGATTAATATTATTTATACCTTAGTAATAATTAATTTTAATATATAATTAACTATATTAAAAATAAAGTTCAATAAGTTTAATAATTATCATTATTATTATCTAAAAATAGTTTATTTTTTTATAAAGCCTTTATTAACCTTAGTGAATAATTAAAGTGATTTAAATATAATTAATAATTAATTAAGACGAATTTCAGTTATTTAATATTTATTATTATGCAAAATAGTTTATAGTGTGCTATCCAAAAAATAATTTTACATCCTATTTATTTTTTAAAAAGATAAATCTTATACTATAAAGAAGACTTTATTGCCTACTGAAGCCGCCACGTCACTAATTCAGGTACTCACAATGCGCCACGTGTTGTTGATAAACAACGTTTCATTAAGCCAAGATCTCTGACGTAATGCTAAACGGCTGTGTTTCATGTCATGTGCTTTGGTAACCTATCGGGTTTCTTATACTATAAAGAAGACTTTATTCCCTACTGAAGCCGCCACGTCACTAATTCAGGTACTCACAATGCGCCACGTGTTGTTGATAAACAACGTTTCATTAAGCCAAGATCTCTGACGTAATGCTAAACGGCTGTGTTTCATGTCATGTGCTTTGGTAACCTATCGGGTTTCAAAATTTAGTTGGGCTTTTAGGTTTTTATTTATCCATTCCAGTCCATAGTCAACGTTCCGGGTCTTCCGCCTCGCCTCTCTAGAGCTCCAACTGATTACGGTTTTGTTGGCTCTGTGTGATTATAGTTTCGCTGATCGGTCTTTCATCTTCTTCGTCTGATCGCAAAAGGATAGCCGTTATGGAAATAAGGAGTTAAAACTATCCATTATTTCATCACACACGATCTGTATTGAATGGGAGATGTGATTTCGCAAGTGTGTGGATGTGATACTATAAAATGATGAGTTCTCTGACCTGCATATTCATTCTCTGATTCCTTTTAGACGAAGCAATAAAAAGGCGAGTGAAGTATGGTACCGTTTTTCTCTCTGATTTACCGAGTGGACGCTCCTCTTCCACTGTCCAGACTTGCTCAGATTCTGGGAGGCTCTTCGAAATGTCCGCCGTGATGGAGAGATAAATGGGAGACGAAATGCTCCTCCTGGATTCTCAGGTATGTTATTAAGCTCCGCCGTGTGTTCATAAATATTTCTCCTTCACAGGTTATATTATTTACACCTTCTCGCCTTTCTAGATCTAGAATTAGATATTTTTATAAAAAAACTGTTTTAGTCGTATCTTCATTAAAGCCACCATCTGATCATCAGACGGATCTCTTACACCGTTTACTAATTTACCAGTTTCACTTGTTCTGGATCCATATTACTTTATTTTTGTGTTTGTTAAGTGTGTTCAAAACATGATTCCACTTATACCTTCTGCAGATATTGATATTTAATTTGAATATATCACATGTATTCAGGCGACCATGATGCCGGCCAGCGTCCATCGACTCACAAAACATATATGCCTAATCTGATCTAGGGTTATATTATTTACACGTTCGTCATGTGAGCAGTGGAGTGTCGGTGCACAAAGGAATATTCCGGTAGCTTCTTTCTGGACTGAGTCAGCCACGATTCTCTCCCTCTTCGTTCACTCTGATTTTTTCCGCAGCTCACGGCCACCTTCCGACCATACCATCAGGTACAATTCCAAATTTTATTAATTTTTTTTGTAACTGGCTTTTATTAAATTTACTAATGTTTTGTCGACAGTTCGTGTTTATTAAATCTTGGTTTTGTTTGTAGAGTAGAAAGAAGACCAAGTTGTTGATTAGGTTCTCGGTTTATCTCCGACCAACTCCGTGACTTGCCGAAGATCCACCACGGTTTCAGCCACCAAGTGTTCAACAAGTTTATGCCGTGTTTCGACCAGCTCTCCAAAGCTAAGTATCTTCTTTTCCCGAGCTGGAACCAAAAGTCATAGACTTTTTCACTTCTAAGTTTGGTTTCCCAGTTTACTCCACCGGTCCTTTAATACCTTTCCAAGAACTCACTGCTGCGTCAG
Source organism: Eruca vesicaria subsp. sativa (assembly GCA_932364175.1). Classification (NCBI taxonomy): domain Eukaryota; kingdom Viridiplantae; phylum Streptophyta; class Magnoliopsida; order Brassicales; family Brassicaceae; genus Eruca; species Eruca vesicaria. The sequence goes on from CAKOAT010397376.1 coordinate 517,382, forward strand.
CGATCCTGAATGCATTCAGTGGCTTGATGAGCAACCTGAAAGCTCTGTTCTCTACATATTTCAGGGGACTTTTCTTTTGGTCTCGAAGCTGAGAGGCTGAGATTGAGGATATAGTGGGAGGAGTTCGAGAGAGTGGAGTTCCATTTCTTTGGATGGCGCGTGGGGGAGAGTTAAAGATTATGTAGGCTCTTGGAGTTAGATCGGGTGTGGCGTAAGCTGGTGTGATCAGCTGTGTGTGTTGTGCCACGGAGCTGTAGGCTGGTTTTGGAGACATTGTGGGTTTAACTCGACGTTGGAAGCAATATATTATGGAGTGTCGATGATGATGTTTCCTTTGTTTTGGGTTCAGTTTTTGAATGCTAAGATGATTGTTGAGGAGTGGAGGGTGGGGATGAGAGTCAAGAGCAAGAAGAAGACTGAGATAGTAAGGAGAGAGGAGATAAAGGAGTTGGTGTCGTTCTGAACAGCTTTGGCTTTGGTAATAATTTGCTGATTAGAGGCCACCCAGGAGCGGTTACTGAACAACATGAGCTCCCTGTTATACGTGAGATTCACTCATGAGGAATCCGCATAGGTGGGGTTAGGAAGCTCTTCCAATAAACCACATAATAATTAATCTTCAAAGTATGGGAGTCTTAAACACTGTTGTGGAGTTTAACTGCTCCTCTACTATCCAGTTTTTAAAGTTTAGCTCTTCGTTCATGCTTATAGTTGCTTCTGCTTTGTTTCTCTTTAAATTTCCGTGCACAGCAAGGCAACTACGTTTGCTTCTTAAAAATATCAATGGAATCTCTGATTTTTCTAATCATAAATTTCGTGCACAGTAAGGCAACTAAGTTTGCTCTTTTAAAAATTGACAATAGAATCTATGATTTCAACTAACAAAAACTCGGATCCTTCTAATCATGTCTAATCGGATCATTCTAATCATGTTTAGAAATTGTAAATAGAATCTATAGTTTTTTTTTCTTTTGACATCTCATCAAGAAGTTTTTTAGAAACTTAACATCTATGTCAAAATTTATTAAATATGAGTAAATGGTCTTAAAATTTTTCATCCTCATATTATTTAAACTAAATCAATTAACAAAATAATTAATAACTACTACATCATTTTAACCAATAGTTTATTTTTATACAAACCATATGACATTAATCTTTTTTGTTTATCAAAAAGAATCAGTTAGTGAAAATATTTAATATATAGGGTCTAAAGAAAATAATTTCAAAAGATAAATAAAAATCATTTGAACAAAAAAAATCATTCCACGCTTTAATCTTTGTACCTTTTATATTTATACTAATGAAAAATGAATGTCATAAGCTTTTTCTCTTCCAACTACAAATTTAGTTCAACCTAGAAAACATGATATAAAAACTTTGTCCAAATATCTTATATTATTATACAATTTAGTCAATTATAATGACTTTATTTATTAACATATATATAAATAAGAGCGCACGTATAAAGATTCACAAAATATTACCAACTTTTTGAATTTAAAACAAATATCAGTCAAAATATATAATTAAAATCCCGCGTGAATCATAAAATTATATTATCTAATACCACATATTTACAGCCAAAAACTATTTCAACAAAACTTATCAAAACAAATCTCTAACTCTATTTCTCCAAACCCAAAATATTACAAACCGCAAAAAACGCACTTCATGGAATAAACTTTATTTAAAAGAAAACAACATGAAGACTATATCAATGCAATAAGTTTTTCATATGAAAACACTATTGTAAGAAAATAAAATATATCTTATTACATATAATCCCTCATTTTGATACACATTTCTTGCAAATTTGCAAATGTAAACCTAAAATACAAACAACAAAATCATACAAAATGTAAAAATTTATATTATAAATAAAGTATATCCCGCCCGTAGGGCGGGCCAACCCTAGTATTATATATAGGAAAGTTAAAAATATTATTTACTATGTCATTTCACTTTTTGAACCTTCAAAAATATTTTAAAACTTATTATAAAATTAAATTTTACATCTAAAATGAACAGAAATAACTTTCATAAGTTATCAAAAGCGAAAAAGAAATGATCTTGTCATATCAATAAATTATACTTTTTTCTATTACCATTATTTCAGTTTTTTCAAATGACGTATTAAAAGTTTCATAAAAGTATAAGATATTAAAATTTTTCAGTCTTATATAATATTAAAATGTATGAGTTATTTAATCAAAAAAATCAGAATTTTTTTTTTGTTTTCAGTGAATCATCTGATATCGGATCACGGGTTAATAGCTGGTTTTGGATTTTACAAAGTTTTATCTAATGTTACCTAACATTTTTTTGTTAAATCTGAACCGGATTAAACACAGGTCGCCAAATTTATTGGTTCAACCACAGTCTGAGTCGGATATGAAAACATTTCTTAGAATTAAATATAATAGAACAAAACTTTTGAAACACTAATATAAATAAATTTAAAATTATTTATTCATAATAAAATTTAGAAAATCAATCAAATTTTATCAAAATAGTAAAATTATATCCGCGTTTTTAAAGCGCGGGTCAAAATATAGTTTCTATATATATATAGAATCTTATGTATGATAAGTGTTTTCAAGTTTATTTGATGTAATATAAAGTACTTAGTTTATGATGAAAAACATTTATATATAAAAACCTTTTTGTCTAATTTAATATTAAATATTTTAAACATATGGAAAAACAATTTCCATACTATTTAAAGTGATAATATATCTAGTTAAATATTTGTAAAATTATTAAGCTTTATGCGGATAAAATACCTAATTTTGTTTTATATAATAGTAAAAGATAAGGGGGAATTCATTCTAATATAGACGTGAATCTGGACACAAACCGAATATTCCCATTTTAAAAATACTTTTAATATAATCTAATTGTTTTTTATATATGCAATTATTTTATTTGATACAATCCTTGTTATACGAATATTTAGTGTCATGATATCCAACAACATTAAATATTTTTAATTAAATATCTGATTCGATCTTTACAAATAAATACAAACTAAAAATAAAATTTTAAAATAGTATATGATGATGATATTTTGTTAAATAAATAAAAGTTACCAGTTCTTAAAACTCTGTTAATTACAATAATTATTCTCTTAAGAAACTATTGTAAAACTTATAGGACAAATCTCCTAATTAGTATTATTTCGTTTATGTTTCCTAAATAATTCTCATACGTCAAAATGACCAAATTAGGTTCAATAAAAGGTTACATCTACTCTATTAAAATAGAGTCCTAATTTTATCTACTGTTAAATGTTATCATTAAGTTTTGGGCCCATTCATTAATTCCACTAAGACTAAATGCACTATTTACATAAAACATGCATTACATAGTATTTTACGCTATATGGCCGATAAGTCCCTAAAACTAATCTGAAACAAATTAAAGCAAAGAAAACGAAATCTGTTATCTAATACAATAGGTCATAATAACATTAATCTAACGAAAGACAAATCTAATCAATTAATCTATGCATTAACTTACCTTTCTTAATGGTAGCTGCTCTACTTGCTATTTTCAGTCATCATCTTTTTTTTAGAAACACCATCTTCAGTCATCAATATCTCCTTACCACGCACCATAATCAGTTTCACCCACCATAATCAATTTTTCTCTTCAGGTATATATCAAGACATAAGAATGCAAACTCGAAAATATGGAGAATAGAAGAATATATAGGGAAAATGGCTTTTTTAGACCAGAACCATTAGGACATTGTCCCTTTAGATTAATCTCATTTACTTATTGTCCTATTATACTAAATATTTTTAAATGGTAATACTGCCCTTAAAATTAATTTATTAATTTATAATTATAATTATAATTAGAAAATCATTATTATCTATTTCAGATTTAATTAAAAACTAATTTGAAATTTAAAAAAATATTAAAAAATCCCCATACTAATTCGAAATTAGTTTTTCCTTTTTTTTAAAAAAAAAAACTCGAATTTAAAAATATGGAAACTGAATATTTCCAAATATTTTCTCCTATATTTTCGGGTCTGATTATTTTTATCCATAGAATACATCTACTCTATTAAAATAGAATCCTTCTTTTTATCTACTAATACAAGATGTCATTTAAATTTAGACCATTTCTTGAGTGTTACAAATAATACAAACCATATAGTTAATTGAACCACATCTAATCTATTAAAATAGAGACATTATTTTTATCTACTGATACAAGTTGTCATTTAAATTTGGATCCTTTCTAGAGTGTTACAAATAATATAAGTCTTATAATTGATTGAACCGCATTAATTAAATTAAACCAACACAATTAATGTAACATGGCGACCTTAATGTAAAGTATCTTCAAAATACGGCAGATATCTATGTGTCTACCATAAACACATATTTTCTCCTACAAATACGGAATGTTCTAAAAAATATATGTATTATCAAAATATGGAATATGGAAATCTAGTAATTATATTAATGTGGAAATCGTAATATACCATTTAGCATCTTAACAGTTCCTTAAAAAATGGAAATTTAATAATTATATGAAACCAATGAAAATCTACTCTATTAAAATATAGTATTTCTTTTTATCTATTAATACAAATTGCCATTTAAATTTGCACTCTTTCTAGAGTGTTACAACAAGCCATATAGTTAACTGAACCACATTACTTAAATTAAACCGATGTTATTTATGAGATATAGTCTTGGGCTTACTTTTGTTTTTAGGAAAAATTATATAGTTTGATTTTTAGGCTTACTATTAAGGAAAAACTCCAAAAAACATTGAATAAAATTTATATCTTAATGGATCAAAAAATCAATTATTATTTTCAGGTCCAAATGTATTTAATATTTTTAACAAAACAAAATTGTCTATTATTAATCATTTATTTAAATCATGTACTTTAAAACATGTTATTGTATTTTTTATTTTAAATAATAATCACTTTTTTGATAAATTTCAATGGTAACTTTTAAATAATTTATTATTTTATTTTTCTTAAATAATTTACTGATTTTAAAAAAAAATGTAAAGCATAACCAAAAACCAATTCTAAAACCTAAAACCCAAAACCAAAAGCTGAAAACGCATTGGTATGGATAACATATTGTTATAGTTTTTTCTTTGGTTTATTTACAAAATAAACTATTGCAATTTTTTTAAAAAATTTTTTTGTCATCTTTTCAGTTTTAAATTAGATGTTCGATTATTTGAAATTTGTTTCTTGGTAATATCAGTTCAAACTAACTCAGCGGACTAAAAATTAAAAACTCAAACAAAAGCTGGAAATCAAAAATAGAAACTTAAAAACTAAAAATAAAAACTAAAACTAAAAACTAATGAAAAAAATCGTCACCACAAATTTTGATAAACTGATTTTATACCAAAACATTCTTTAAATTAAGACATAACCCAATTATATAAATTTTAGTTATAAAAAATTTCCGCGCTTTCAAGCGCGGGTCAAAATCTAGTAACAGTTATATCCTCAATTAGAATTTCACATAATTATTTTATAAAATATATTAATAATGAAATATCAAATAAAATAATAAAAATATTTTCTTTGAATTTATTTTTCAAAACCTTTATGAATATTTTTGCTTCAAAAAAATTTCCACAATTATTTTAGAGAAATTTTTTTTCCTGAGATGATTTAGAAAAACCTTCATGAATATGTAAGATATTTTTTTGAATGGGTAAGATATCTTTATTTTTTTTCCAAATTCAAGAGTACCTTCATACATGTAATTAGATTTCTTGGGCGTAACTTTTACAGTAAAACCTCTATAAATTAATAATGTTGGGACTTTGAAATTTTATTAATTTATAGAGATATTAATTTACGAAAGTTTCCTTATTTAGATTTTTTTAAATTTTTTCCATTTTTATTTATAAAATAAAAAAATATTTGTTTTAGCATATGTACATTATGTGAATTTTAGAAATTTGACTTTTATATTGTTTTATTATCTTATTTGGTGTATATTTTTATGTTTCATAGAATTGTTACATGGTTTTTGATATAATTTAACTAAATATGATTAAAATATATTGAAATGTTTAAAAAATAAAAGTATTTTAATAGTAAATATAAAACCCCTAACTAAATATTATCAAAATATATTGAAATGTTTAAAAAAATAAAAGTAATTTTATAGTAAATATAAAACCAACAATATAATGTTAGATTGTACTTATATAAAATTATATATAGCTAGATTATAAATTTATGATTTTAGTGGGACCATATATTTACATGGTAGTTTTAAAAATATTATTATCTTATTATTTTATCGATTTGTGTCATATTTTACACCGGACCAAGTTGGGACCAGGGAAATTTATTAATTTATAGAGATTATTAATTTATCGAGTATTAATTTATAGAGGTTCTACTATATTAATATTTACGAAGGTTTTCCTAAATGTCTATGATACTTATATGCATACTTAGGAAAGTATACTTATATGATACTTACTGAATATATCATAATTTTCTAAGAATTTACGGAAGGATTTATATATGTATAGCATCTTTAAACTGTAGATATCAAAGTCAGGATAGTCTTCTTACATTTAGGAATTTTTTTCTAAAGTTTAATAAATATATTTTTCATATTTATATCTTCCTAAATTATAGAAATATATTATCCTTATTCGCTAATATTTTCCTATATGTCCATATAACTCAATTTCACGAGAATGCCATACACTTTCAAGAATGTGTTACTAAATTTCTTTAAACAGAAATTAATTCCAAAAATTATTTTTTAAGGAAAATAAATTTTAATAGAATATTTATTTAATATATTTGAAATGAAACGATAAAATTGTTATTTATTCCCTTAATTAAACATAATTTTGTTATTTTGATCTTTGTAGACTAAATTAGAAACTAAAATATGTTTTTGGACGATTTGCCTTAGGAGTGGACATTCGGATACACGTTCGGATATCAATCATATATTTCAAAGTGTTGGGTATTTTAATATAAGGGTTTCGTATCCATTCGGATATTTCTATGAAAATACATATATAACTGAATACATATACCATCCCTAATGTTTTATGAAGACCTTCCTGAATTTAATATCTAAAGTTTAAAGATGTTATACATATATAAATCCTCTCCTAAATTTTAGAAATTTGGATATATAGCTTAAATATATCCAAATTTAAGCTTCCCAATCTAGACCTTCATGAATATGTATGATGTTTTTTGAATGCATATTTTTATATTTTTGGTCAAATTGGTTATTTTGGATTGAATTTGGATATATAGCTTTTGCAAAAATCAAGTTATTCATTGCTTAAATTTCCTGGATTTAAAAATATATATTTATTTAACTGATTTTTAATTTTGAATAAGATGATTAATAGGTTGCGAGACTACAATTAAAAAACAAAAATACAAAAAAACATTAACTTGATTGTTGTTTTAAATTTGTAGATGCAACTTTTGTTAATTCACGAAATAAGAGTTTGATATATTTTAAATGAACAGTAAATCACTTTTTCAAAATTATATATATATATATATATATATATATATATATCTTATTATATAAAGTAGAGTTTTCTCTCTTTTGAGTGTGTCATCTCACTAATTAAGTTTATGTAATAGTGACATGTATCCTTTTAAAAATTTGTATGTTTTTGTCTTATTTGTGGGCTTTACGAATAAAACCCATAATCCTATTCGTCTTCAACTAAATCTATTTTGGGTTTTTGAGATTCTTTGTCTTCTTTACCTTCAACTTTACCGATCATAGAATTTGTTGCAGATGATGGAAGACTACTTTTTAAAAAAAAACCTTGAAATCAGGGAAGCAAATCCTCAGTGTCAAGAGTTTTTCTAATTCCATTGAGAAGCTAGGCCATTTCTGGGGATTTCTAAGCATCCCGATCATCTTTTTGCAATCAGTTCCAAAGCTCTGACATAGAGAATATTGAAGCATATTCTCCATTGTCCACCGCAATGCCTCCAACTTTGAATAAAACGTAGACTCCAATCTATCAAAACTGTGCAACCCCATTAACTGACTGTTACCCAGACTTATAGCATAGTGATGGAATGGCGGACCCAATAGCGCTTATGTCATATGGGAACTCATGGCTGGAAACAATCCTTATGGTTTTGATATCCGGTAGGAAGCCCCTCGACGCTGCTATCTGTTAGGCTATAGATTACAGGAACTTCCTCAACTCCGTCCCCTGTGAATGATGATATAGCCAGCTCATTTGTTCGAAACCAGGCCTGACGATATTATGTAAAGTTTTTAGCTCTAATTTGCTTCAAATATAATAATAATATAGTTTTTTTTTATCTTGTCTATATGCAAATAACGTTATTGGATCAAATAAAAGTTTAGTATTTGTTTTTATGGATTTTATTTATTAGTATTTGATTTGTTACATAAAATTACTGGATATCCGTTTTGTTTTTATGAATCAATCAAATCACGTTTTATGGATTTTTTTATTTGCCAGCCTCTGTTCTGATTTCTTACCTTTTGTACTATACGAAATTACATATTAACCTTGGTTAACAAAACTCTATAAGTATTCTTCGACTCTCTCGGCAGATCACCGCCATTCAAACAACACCAAAAGGAAGAAATGAGGACTCTGGAAAACACTGCTCCGGTTAACGGCAACTATCCATCCTCCATCGTTCGAGCTACCATTGTCCAGGCCTCCACCGTCTATAACGATACTCCCAAAACTATAGGTAACTTCATTATTATTATTTAGGTGTTTAGAACTACCGAGTGCCTGCAAGCCATTGAGCCTAGCCTTAAATGAAGTAAAACTTTATCAAATGATTTACTTGAGTTTGCAGACAAGGCGAAGATGTTCATTGAGGAGGCGGCGAGCAAGGGATCGGAGCTTGTGGTATTCCCCGAGGCGTTTATCGGTGGGTATCCTCGTGGGTTTAGGTTTGGTATAGCTGTTGGTGTTCATAACGACGAAGGTCGGGATGAGTTTCGCAAATACCATGCTTCAGCCATTCATGTCCCTGGTAAACAATCTTCCGTTTTTTGAATATTTTCTTTTGTTTTTGGGTCCACTAGCGTTCTACTTTCATATGTTTATTTTGTTTTGAATACAATGTTGTTTCGTAATTATCTAATATTTATTTCCTAAATAAGAACAAAATTTCAGATACATAATGATTTTCAATATCCGTGAAAACCGTTTTCTGATTCTCTATTCATCACTTAGAATTGCTTAGTCATTAAGTATATGTTCCACGGTCACGGTGCCAGGTTGCCGGCCTTTGTTTAAGTGTAATCTATATGTCTGCTATAATTTACTATACTTTTAAAGTTTTCCGTCTTCTCCTTTATTCTATTAAGCGAGCATTGTAGTTAGAGAATTTTTTTTTTTGTAACAAATCAAACGCAACTTTGAAGAAGAAAAGACATGTTTGATTTCAGAATTCTCTGATAATTAAACCTTTAGATCTAAAGTTGCCAGAACAAGCTTCTAGTTAGAAATAATTAAGTACTCATGAATTAACCAAACGGTTATATCTTGGGATAAGTTGGAATGCAAGGTAGTTGAAATTTAATTGAACACAACAAGCTTGTGTCCCAACTAACTCTTACTTGAACATTCATGGTGTTTTTTTATTGATCTACAGGCCCTGAAGTAGAGCAACTTGCGGATATGGCGAGGAAAAACAATGTGTACTTGGTAATGGGGGCTATAGAGAAGGATGGGTATACACTCTACTGCACAGCCCTTTTCTTCAGTTCCGAAGGTAAGTTCTTGGGTAAGCATCGTAAACTAATGCCTACATCTCTCGAACGTGTAAGAATATTTTATATTCTATGTGACCTATATGTCTATTGGTTTAATATAAAGTTCAAATTCATATTAATGATTATAGATTCTAATATAAAAGACAATACTGTGATGGATCGGTTTTGATTAAAGAATTAGAATCCGGGTGTATTGATAACCCTCCTACTTTACCTTATGTTTACAAATGTATTTAATCTCATGATCATATATGTTAAAAGTAATGATAATGGAATACATTACTATTAATAATATATATGAGTATACGTACGTTGTGGTAAACGTTAATATATAACCAATGGTTGTGGTGAGGTCTTAAAGAGTTGTGTTGGTTGAGACTCATGTCTCTTTGACTCATATAAGAAGACCTCTACATTATTATTTTACTCGTACGGTAGAAAACGAGAATATCAAAAACACACAACAATACTGGTTATTTTAAAAGTGAGATTAAGGAAGGTTTGGGATTTCTTGTCCATCAAGGAAATCACCAAAAGAGAAGGTTAAAGAGGAGAACATCAATTGGTGGGGTTGCATTCAAGCATGGATCAAGGTTAGTGTTTTTACTTTCTCTAGAAACAAGTTAGGATTGAATTAAGGCAAATCTAAATTAGATCTTGGTGTGATTCATAATTGAAATCATAAATCAAATTAACATGTGGTATCAGAGCCATCTTAGATTTGTTTAATTCATCTTTAAAGGAATCTGTTTGATTACATGATGCTTGTTGTGAAACGTTCGCATTGAATTTTGAACTTAATTATTAAAGTTACGACAGTGAAAATGGGTAGCGTCTAATGATGCGATACGGTTAACTCTAATTGTCGTAAAAGATGTTTTGCATGAGTAAAGTTCATATTCTTTGAAAAGTTACGAACGGTTCATGTGTCAGTTAATATGCTTGTTTGAATAAAACTGTTGAATTGAAATCTGGGTTTCTACTGTTGTTAAGTAAAATTAGTGAATTTCCTTAAATATTTTGGAATATTGTTAATTCACGAGGTTTACATTTTCGGTGATAACCGTAAAGGAATTGCACTCATAATATTAACGTTTGCTTTCATGCGATAAGAAATATCTGGATTATTAATTAAGTCATTCCAGAATGAGAGTAGATTCTTAATTAATCTGAGTGCATTCGATGTTTGAATCATTACGTAAGATTGCTTGCATGAAAGAAACGTTTTGTGTTATTCATTCTGGATTATTTGATAGCATACGTATAACTGTTAGCACATGGTAATTCATCTAGAATGCATAAACGTAAATTGTTTATTGTAGTAAATTCATATTTGAGTGATCAACGTGTGTTATGTTGTCGTTGTCACATTTGGGTTAATGGTATTTTTTGCCAATAACATAAAACAACATACGGCATAACTAAATCAAATATGCATTTAGAGTTAATTTAATTTAATTAAATTAATAAAGTGCTTCCGCGCATTTGAAGATGTTAATAATAATTATGTTATGAAATATTAACATAATTTAAATAGTTTTTTTTCCTTCAGTATTTTTTTTTTTTTTTTTTTAATATTTATATTGTATATAACATATTAATCACCAAAGTGATCTTGTTATATTATATATAAATATTAAAAATTGTATAGTTAATTAATTGATCAAAATATCAGGGATGCTAAATGACATAAAATATTGATAGATCAATTAATTTATTTTTTATATATTCTATGAAATTACCCAAAGGTGAATCAATGAATATAATTAATAAAAGAAAGGATTAGTCATTTTTTATTCTAGTTGATAATATGTATATCCAAAGATAACATATTTATTTGATTAGTGTTTAATTTGATTAATATTAAAGTACATATAATTAGCATCAATGAAAGTACTTGTATTTAAATATTGCCCAAAGGTTATTTTAAATATAAGTGTTAAAGTTCCTGTTAGTCTGAATATATATTAAAGTCTCAAAGCACTAACGGGTAAACATGTATGAATGCTTGCAGCTTCATCAAATGTGTTTGCATCTGCTAACTCTGTGGTAAAGTTTAATGGCCTCAACTATGGTGAGTGGTTCGAGCAAATCCGGTTTACACTGGGTGTAATGGCTTTGGACTCTGCCATACTAACTGATGAGGAACCCTCAGCTATTACAGTTGATAGCTCTGAATCTGAAAAGTCTCGTTATGAGAGATGGGAGCGATCTAACAGGCTGAGTTTGAACCTTATGAGGTTGACGATGGCGGAAAGTATTAA
>CAKOAT010397376.1:530610-566699 GCA_932364175.1 Eruca vesicaria subsp. sativa
TATGCATTAAAGACTGCAACGTATGTGCTGAACCGGGTTCCTAGTAAGGCAGTTCCTAAGACTCCTTATGAAATGTGGACAGGAAGAAAACCCAGTTTAAGGCATCTACGTGTATGGGGTTGCCCAGCAGAAGTAAGGCTATATAATCCACATGAAAAGAAACTTGATTCGAGGACTGTCAGTGGATTTTTCATTGGCTATCCTGAAAAATCAAAGGGGTACACATTTTATTGCCCTAACCATAGTACGAGAATAGTTGATTCGGGCAATGCTAGATTCATTGAAAACGGTGAAACTAGTGGGAGTGGTGAAACTCGAAAGGTGAACATTAATGAAGTTCAGGTTGAAGTTTCTTCACCTGTGGTTACACCTGAGGTAGTTGTTCCTATTGTTGCATCAGAGTTTAATGACACAATAGTACAACATAATAATGTGCCAGTCCCATTAGCTGAAGATACTGTCGATGAACATGTCATAATTCAAGGAGAGAATAGTGAACCACAAATACCTTTAAGGAGATCTGGAAGAGAAAGAAGATCTGCTATTCCAAATGATTATGTGGTTTACACTATTGAAAATGAATGTGACTTAAGCATGGATGATGATCCGATCTCATTCAAAATGGCCATGGAAAGTGACAATTCTGAAGAGTGGTTTGATGCCTCAAAAGAAGAGATGAAATCTNTGGTGACCTTGAGGAGGAAATATATATGGACCAACCTGAAGGTTTCGTGGTCGCAGGAAAAGAAAATTTGGTGTGTAAGCTGAGAAAGTCAATATATGGACTAAAACAAGCTTCTCGACAATGGTATATAAAGTTTAATGATACCATCACATCATATGGTTTTGTAGAGATCATTGTTGATCGATGTATCTACATTAAGATCAGTGGGAGTAAGTTTGTGATTTTAGTCCTATATGTTGATGATATTTTGCTTGCTGCAAATGACATGGGTATGTTACATGATGTAAAGAAGTATCTCTCTAAGAACTTTGAAATGAAAGATATGGGTGAGGCATCTTATGTGATCGGGATAGAAATCTTTCGCGATAGATCACAAGGACTGTTAAGTTTGTCTCAGAAAGGATATATCAATAAGATCTTAGAGAGATATAGAATGGATAAAAGCTCTGCAGGAATAGCTCCAATTCAGAAGGGGGATAAATTCAGTAAAATGCAATGTCCTAAGAATGAATTGGAGCGTAAAGAAATGGAAAGAATTCCCTATGCATCGGTGGTTGGGAGTTTGAACTATGTTCAGACATGTACTCGACCCGATATCAGCTTTGCTGTTGGAATGTTGGGTCGATATCAAAGTAATCCTGGAATGGACCACTGGAAAGCTGCAAAGAAAGTTCTCAGGTACTTGCAAGGCACCAAAGAGCACATGCTTACATATAGGAGATCTGATCAGCTAGAAGTCATTGGATATTCAGATTCAGACTATGCCGGATGCGTTGATAGCAGAAAATCGACGTTTGGCTACTTGTTCCTATTAGCTGAGGGAGCAATATCATGGAAGAGTGGAAAGCAGTCTGTCATTGCTACTTCCACTATGGAGGCTGAATTTGTGGCATGCTTTGAGGCCACAATTCATGCATTATGGCTGCGGAACTTTATCTCAGGGCTTCAGATTGTCGACACTATAGCCAAGCCGCTGAGAATTTACTGCGATAATTCTGCAGCTGTCTTCTTTTCAAAGAACGACAAGTACTCAAAGGGTGCTAAGCACATGGAGTTAAAGTTCTTGTCGGTTAAAGAAGAAGTTCAGAAACGGAGAGTGTCATTTGAGCACATAAGGACGGACATGATGGTAGCGGATCCGCTAACTAAAGGTTTACCACCTAAGGCGTTCAATGGCCATGTAGAACGTATGGGTATTATAGATAAGGCTTTGCTATTTTAGTTATGCGATGCTCATTATGTATTTGACACAAAGAATTCACATAAAGTTATGTTTCTGATTTATTAACTATGTTATCATTAAAGTATATGTATACATTTATAGTTTGTAGATAACATATCGCTGGTTTGAGAAATAAGGTTCTTCTCATATTTAAAGATTAAAATTGGATTGATTTGTGATACATGGAAGGGACTATGTCGTTTAATGGCATACAACCGCCATGATTCGATCAATTAAAAATCTTTTTAATAAAGATCAAGTGAACTTGATATAAAAGTGCACATTAAAGTTATTAAACTTTTAAGTCGACATAAAGGTCAAGTGGGAGAATGTAAGAATATTTTATATTCTATGTGACCTATATGTCTATTGGTTTAATATAAAGTTCAAATTCATATTAATGATTATAGATTCTAATATAAAAGACAATACTGTGATGGATCGGTTTTGATTAAAGAATTAGAATCCGGGTGTATTGATAACCCTCCTACTTTACCTTATGTTTACAAATGTATTTAATCTCATGATCATATATGTTAAAAGTAATGATAATGGAATACATTACTATTAATAATATATATGAGTATACGTACGTTGTGGTAAACGTTAATATATAACCAATGGTTGTGGTGAGGTCTTAAAGAGTTGTGTTGGTTGAGACTCATGTCTCTTTGACTCATATAAGAAGACCTCTACATTATTATTTTACTCGTACGGTAGAAAACGAGAATATCAAAAACACACAACAATACTGGTTATTTTAAAAGTGAGATTAAGGAAGGTTTGGGATTTCTTGTCCATCAAGGAAATCACCAAAAGAGAAGGTTAAAGAGGAGAACATCAATTGGTGGGGTTGCATTCAAGCATGGATCAAGGTTAGTGTTTTTACTTTCTCTAGAAACAAGTTAGGATTGAATTAAGGCAAATCTAAATTAGATCTTGGTGTGATTCATAATTGAAATCATAAATCAAATTAACAGAACGTTGCATCTGGGGTTATGGGGATGGATCCACCATCCCTGTTTACGACACTCCCCTTGGCAAACTTGGTGCTGCCATTTGCTGGGAAAATAGGATGCCTCTCTACAGAACTGCGCTGTACGCAAAAGGTTAGTCTTAAATTCCCTCGTTATTCAAAGAGTATCCTATCTTCAAAAATGTTGGTTTGCCTCATGTCTTCATTAACAATAGTGAAATTGAGTCACGTGTCCCCTGTGTTTTGATCATGCAGCCCTTTCTAATTTCTAATGTAAGATTCCTAACAATCTAGATTTTGGGCTGCAGGAGTTGAGATTTATTGTGCACCTACTGCTGATGGTACAAAAGAATGGCAATCCTCAATGATGCACATTGCGCTTGAGGGTGGATGTTTTGTGTTGTCGGCCTGTCAGTTTTGCCAGCGAAAAGATTTCCCTGATCATCCTGATTACTTGTTTACTGACTCCGAAGACAACAAAGAACATGATGCCATTGTCTCCCCAGGCGGCAGTGTCATTATTTCGCCACTGGGAAAGGTTCTCGCTGGACCAAACTTTGAATCAGAGGGTCTCATCACAGCTGATCTTGGTATATTATACATTTCATTCATTTTAGGCTGTAGTGTAGAAGATGAATTTATTTTTACATAATCATATAACTAACTTGATTTTATCGTCTAGATTTTGGTGATATCGCAAGAGCCAAGTTATACTTTGATGTGGTTGGACATTACTCGAAGCCAGATGTTTTTAACTTGACTGTAAATGAGCACCCGAAGAAACCAGTTACATTCGTGTCGAAGGCAGTCAAAGTTGAGGATGACTCAGAGTCTCAAAACAAGTAATCGAGATTTCAAGGTCGTCAATCTAGCTTCTCCACAACTACTGGAGTTCATGTCAGTTATATGCTATTGTCAGTTTTAATTATTCTGTTGGGACACTCTGTTAAGTTAATAAGAGTATTGTTTTAACTTTTATTGTTTTAACTTTTATGTTAAATAATGCACGACAACCAATTGGAGATAGTAGATCTAATGTTGTTGGATAAAACCAAGAGAAAATAACATAGAGGGTCACTTTTCATCTTTGTAATAGCAGAATAGATCACATATTACTACTGAGGCACTTTTGTTCACTTTCCTTTGTTACCAAAAAAAAAAATTATATGTGAAATTCTAATTCTATCCTTCTTGCTTTAAACAATTAATTTTTTTTCTAAGTTTTTTTCTTCCACAATATTTTCTCCTCTGCCGCCAACCATTTATCCCACATCTACTCCTTCTTCTTCTACTCCTCTTACTCCATAACCATCTCCTTCTGCACCTTCTACTTCTCCTAAATCTCCTACTCAAAATATTTCACCTTGAATCTCAGAACCACCGTCGAATCCTTTAAGCAACAACAAAAACGGATCTACTCAAAATATTATGTCTTGTGATATTTCCACCACCGTCAAATCCCTTAAACTCCATCTTCCCCTTCATGCTTCTGATTGGTTATTAACAAGAGCGATGTCTGAAATTTCCATCAAAGAAGTTACTTTGCTTGTGATATTAACTCTAGTTTGTCTTTTTTTGTGAAAAGAAACAAAAAAGAAGAAATTAAGAAGATGTTGACTAAACTTCTCATCCACCTCTTCCTGATTCCAAAAGTATTAATTTGCCAAAAAGTTACAATCTTTTTTGTGAAAATGTTACTAATTTGTACAAAGTTTCAATTTTTTTGTGGAATGTTAGTAAGTTTTATGTATTTCAGAGGGAGTTGAAAAAGATAGAGTCTAGAACCAAGTTACTAAAAGAAGTATATGGTAAACTTTGAGTGTTAAGAGATGAATTAGAGAGAGTGTGAGGATTGAAGAAAGATAGTGCAAACATGTACATGTGTACAACTGCAACTTAGTATACACATAACAATTTTGTAAACATGTACATGTGTACACATAAAATTTTTGTAAATATAACGAAACCATACAATGACATTATGTACAATTTACTCTTGTACACATTTACACAAATGTATATATACTTCGAATATGTATATGTACAAATAAATATAGTATCCACATATACATAACTAAGTGTGTATGTAATAGATTTGTACAATGCATGTGTAATACATTTTGTAAATGTCTAAGTGGTATTGTTACATCGTAAGTAAGTATGTATGTAATAGATTTGTACAATTTTTTGGGTTGTACACTTGTACACAAAGACAATAAATGCAAAGTTGTACACAAGTACACAATATGAAACTGTCCAGATGTACTTGTTCCTCTGATTGTACATGTGTACTTCATTTTCTTTAGATAAAGTTGTTGAAATTTTTGGAACAATGATTTTTTTTTGTCGGGAGAGTGTGTTTGGAATAAGAGCTCTAGCTATGTGTTCAGAAGTAAACCCATTTGAAGTACAATTTTAGCTATCAAGAGATTTGATAAAGATGACAATGAATAGACATCTTGGCAATTTATCGAACACTTGGTATGCATTCTTTGTATTTATTTTTGCCAAACAAAATAAATTATATCCAGCTATTATTTGACAAAATAAGAGTAAAAACATAACATCTTTAGTAAAAAACGAACCAAGAATAGAGGAAGAGTAAACTTAGTACAAAAAATTAATAAATTTCAAACAAATCTTGCCCCTTAGTGAAAAAGGAACCAAATATCTTTTTTTGTAAGAAGATTTTTCAGAAATTCAAAGTTCTCCCATCACAATTCAGTTTCTCCTCTATGATTATAGTCATCTCTTTTCACAGAAAACTGTTAATTCCTAGAAAAAAAAGAGAGAGATGCGTACAAAGAGAGAAAAGAGAAAGAAAAAAAAGAAAGAGAGAGAGAAGAGATGAAATCAGACAACGGCAGCTTCTTTTTTTTTCTTAGAGAAATAAAGTCACTTGATTTTTTAGGGGTAATTTCGTATTCAGCCATAAAAAAAGTGTCTGTGTATAACAAAGTGATCTATTATGACAGATAAAGTCATAAAGTGACCTACAATGATAATCTCTCTAAAACCAATCGGTTGTCGGCTCATGTATTAAAATATTTATGCAATCTATTTTGAAGCTGGAATTTTCTCTTTTTTTCTTTTTTAGCAACTTTTGACATATCTATATTATTAATAGAGAAGTACCCATATAAAATACCCCTTAGTTTTCACTTTTATTTACAATAGCATGCCACTGAAGTAATTAAATGAACTTATATGTAAGTAATCATTGTCTTTTCCTATTTATTAAACAATTTCCTAAATCAATTTTGACTTAATTTTCGTGTTTAATATATTCCCTAAAATAAATTAGCTGATTTTTAGGAATATTCATATTTAAAATCGATTTTAACAATATTAAATTTGTATAACGTTACCATTAATTATTTTGAACAAAATTCAAGTTTATATTCGAAATTAAAAAAAATATTATGAATATTCCTAAAATATATGTTTAACTTAGCATTAATTATTTTGAACAATAAGATTTTAAATATATTTAAACTACTTATAAACAACATGAACTATTTGTAACTGAATATTATTTTAATATTTTCAAGAAGAAAATTTAATACTGAAATTGAAATATTGAATTACTTGTAAAACAATGTTTAATGTTTATAACCAAATATTATTTTTATAACGTATCTAAATCTTACCATATTATCCATATCTGATCAAAATATTTAAATTCTTTTAACATTTGACAAACAATTTCATGTTACAAGAAATATTATTCAAAGTATCAATAGGTCAATATTAATTTTTCAAGAGTTTAATAATGGACACAAATCACTATTTTTACATCATATAAACTATTCAATTGTTGTGTTTATAAAAATTTAGAAATATGATAAATATTTAAAAATATTAACGGATAGATATTTAAATAATACTCATTTATATAAAAAAAATGAAATAAATACCCGTCCGGTCGGAATATATACCACATATCAGAATATTACAATTTTTCACTCTTCAAAAACAGTATTTTTAGTTGCGCTCCAAAATAGTAACATATATTACTGTGAGTCCACACATGACTCAATACTTGCCTTCGTTCAATTCTGATACCACTTCTAACATCCTAACCACTTATGGTTAATGGTAACCACCTATGAAATACGCTATGTTAAATTTTTGGAAATTTAAAAGTGTTTTTACTGATATTTCAATCACCACATGATCTTCTTCCCTCTTTTGATCTTATTCGAAGAAAACCATGAGTCATTTTTTGATAGATCACCTATTTTTCTGTTACTCCACTTCAAACACGCTTAATTCAAGAATTATTTTTAAAATTGTGACAAAAAGATACATATACTTTAGTAGTATAGATAGCATAATACTTATTTTAAGATAATCAACAGATGCATAAACTGGGATGTTATAAATACTTTTCACTTGAACACTTAACAATTCTTTTGCTTTATCTTATTCTTCAAAATAAGAAACTGAATAGGAAATAATGTAAATGTGAAAAAATAATAACTATAATTTTATTACATAATCTACACTATAAATTCTGAAACTAACTATCACAATCTCAATTAATTACAACCACTTGGAATAATGAGAAGTGCACACACTTAAAAAAATATGGAAGTTAACCAAAATTACTTGTCTTTAGAACTCAACTTTTTAATAACTTTTATCAGAAAACTATGTGTTTGGTCAACATTTTCAATTAATTATTTAAATATTTCAAGTGATTCAAAAAATAATAATTTGTATAAGTACAATTTTTTTTTTTTTTCAAATCACAGTTAGTAAAATTTGATGAAAAAGGAAAATAGCGGAGTTTGGGAAAATTATTCTTCCTAGCGTATACAGTCATCTCAGAATTCTATCTAAACTATTAAAACTGAAGTATCAATTTTAATACACCCTCAAGTTTTGCTATATATTACACTTGTAAAATTCCTAAATTTATGGTTAACAAACTCAATTATTAAAAATATATTACACTGGTATCATTCCTACATTTATGGCTAACAAAGTCAATTATTTTTAGTATTAAAGATAAGATGGAAAAGAGTCCAACCAAATCGTGTGTTAATATTATACTAGGATAAGACCTGCGCCTTGCGTAGGGTGAATATACGTAATTAAATATAAAATTTTAGTATTGATAAATTTAAAATTTAGATATAATTTTTTTTATGTGTATTTGAAATTTTAGAATTTTGGAATTTTTAAATAATTATCTATATGTAAGATCAGAAACAATTGTAATTAGTAGATCAAATCTTAGAATTTAATGGACCCAATTTCATATATCTTTTCACTTTTTATTGTTCGAGTGATGGAAAATAAACAGAGTGTCACTGGGCTTGATTGGTAGGTATTATCAAATTTCCTAATGTTTTTTTAAGAAGCAGTTGGTAAAATAATAACATTTAAAATATATAAAGTTTCAAAACTAATTTAATATAATTAATTTATTTGTATAATAATATTAGAAACTATATTTTTTACAAATTATTATTTTGTAAATAATTTTATAAAAAGTTAAGTTAAATTTTAAATTATTTTTAAAAACAATATTTTAAGTTTGTCAAATACAAATAAAAAATTTAAAATTAATTATGGTCATAATTTAACATAACCATAATGATTTAAAAAATCAAAAAAATAAAAAATTAACAAATTAAAAATTAACACAGTTTTATATCATGATTTAATAATTTAAAAGTTAATTATGGTTATGAGAAGTTTACGTTCACGTGTTAATCCTATTTATCTTCAATTTTAAATTTTGTTGTGCCTTTTTATATTTTGGTTATTACTCGATATAAATATTGATTTTGAAGTTTATTCTCATTTCGTTTATTTGTTTTGACCTGGCATTTATAAAATATTTAAGATTTAAAATAATTAAAAAGATACATACTTAGGTTAAGATCTGCACTTTATGCACAATAAGTATTTATATTTATAATTTATTTTATAATTTTCTGCATATCATAAAATAATAAATAATAAATATATATATTACATAACTAAGAAATCAGTAACTATTATGTAATAAATTGACGTATGCATATAAATTTAACAATCACTCTTTTTATTTGCAATTAGCGTAAATATATCAAAATAATCAATCTTATATATTGTATATGATATATAATTAAATTTAAATGATATAAACATAGTAATATGGCACACTTTTAATATTGATATTTATAAAATGAGGTTTCTACTCATATGATTTTATGAATATTTGCATATTTGTGTAACAAAACTTTACACCAACATTTTTTTTAATGTGAGATGTTTAGTAGTTTCAATAATTTATAATCATTTAAAAAAATGACATATTTCAAAATTAAAATATTAACTTTTCAATATATGTTGAAGACAATCAAAATATAAGTATGTATTTTCATACGATTTATAGTTTAATTATAACGATATGAAATATATATATAAACTAAAATTATTTCTTCATATGGTCTTATAATCATTATATTTTAATATAGAAAACAAATTAAAACCTTGATCCTAAAAGTTTATGTGAGACTTTTAACAATTTTAGTAATTTATACTCATTTTGAAAAATTCGAAATACAACATACACAAACAAAAATCTAGATTTTTATTATATGATTAATGTAATTGTGTAATTTATTTTAATAATAAATAAATAAACAAAATGAGAAAAAGTATAAAGATTGTTATCAAATCTTCATTGTTTAAAATCATTAATTGTCATATATATTTTAATCACATTAAGTAATTTCGTATGTTTTATTAAGGAAAGCATGCAAAACAATAAATATTTGATATATGCGACCAACTATAGTCTACAAAATATTATATTGCTAGAGAATATAATTTTTAGACTATACATTATATCACATGCTCTAAAATCCTTGGGATTTGAAATAGAAGCCAAATAGCTATGCCACATCGAATTTGAGTTATTTTTAATTCTTACAAATTTAGTGTTACAACTTTTTAAATGATTGTCAAATAATATATAGGGGATTTCTGTTATACTTAAGTCACGGGTACATTAATGCTTTAATATTCTAATATTTTTTTTGAAACTTTTGTTCTTATTTACTATATTAATCTTTCTAACCGGTTTATTATATAAGTTGGTTTACATATTATTATAAGATTTATAAACCATCATACAATTACATATTGAAATTAATTTATGTTTATAAGTTCAAAGATAACATTAACTTACACTATATTATATAATTATATAATTACACAAAAGTGGTGCCAAGTCTTATGCGAAGATTTTTTTTCCACAAACTCTTTGACTACCAGCGAGAAATCTGTTTCACTGAAACTGACAATAGAAATTAGTTACTCTTAACAAAATCTTTCTTAAATGTTAAAACTACACAACAATAATTTTTATTAGTAAATTTGAGTTATCTGCCATTTTAGGCGCCCACATCGCTTTGGAGAGGGGGGCTTTGTTCACGTGTCGAGACGTCAAAGTGGCTGTGTAAGTCACACAAATTTTTGATTTCGCGCGTAGATACTCTGTTTGGGCCACGCTTAGGCTTCACAAATAAGCCCAACTAAGCTCACCTGGTCATGATCCTTTGTGGTCCACGGGATTTTAGGGTTCTTCTTCGGTATTCTTCTTGCGGTGGCTGCTTCCCCGCTGAGATTTCACAGAAAGTACACACTCTCTTCGCTACCCACAACGCTTCAGAGCTCCTTAAATCCGTCATTTATTTTGATTTTTTCCTTGATTAATCCACTCCTCCTTCATTAAGCTTTCGGTCCACCTCTTCGTGTTCTTTCAAACCTTCTTCATCTCCAGCTATAAATTTCTCACCTTCATACCATGCAAACTCCAACTCAAAACAAATCCTGGGAGGCAAGGAACATCAACAAAAAGGGGCAACTGATGAGCTTTGAGATGTTATTGATTGATGAGCATGTGAGTATATTTTCCCACACATATAATTATCTTCTCGGTTGAATCTGTTGATGTTTTTCTAAATTAAATTTAAAAAATCTTCCCCAATTCTTCAGGTATCAAATTGATTTCAATAACGTAATTTGTTTTCTATGACTTGTTTTATGATTTTTTATTTTTTTCCATTTCTTGATATGAACAGTCTACGCTGGTCCAAGGGTCTGTTTTTATAGTTTATTTTTTCTTTTCATATATAGTATGTATCTTTTTGTAATAGATGTCGTGTTGTTAATGGTTGTGTGTCTTTTAGGAAATGTAGTCAACAATGATCCAATGATGTATCAGTTAAGGAATCATCAGATCGTGAGAAGAAAGTTTCAATTGCGAAAATGAAAATCTGAATTGAGAAAGATCCACCTTAGTCTTCCTCTAGATTTGCATCATTTAATCAGATTTCATTGATTGAACCACCCCATTTAGATCTGATTCGACATTCCTTTGATAAGAAAGAGAGGAAAAACATGGCAAGAGGAGCTGATTCTGCTCGATATCAAAGGCTGTGTTATCATCTGGCGTGACTGCCACGGCGATGTCTTCGCTGCTCAAGCCGAGCTCTTCTTCTCCAAGCTCATCGAGAAAGAGGTTTTTTTTTTTTAGATTTACTATATAATCTTATGAGAAATATGTCTCTGTAACCTGAAAATATTGAATTTGTATCTCAGTGAGTTCCCAAGTGAAACTGAAACCTTTCAAAGAAATGGACACCCTTGGTCGAAATTTGAAACTGTTGGAAGTAATGAACAAGTCTGATCATTTGTTTAGGACATTGGGTTATATTAGATTGGATTTGAAGCGGAGTATTTATTTCTCAGTATGTTGGTTGATTGGCCAGGGTGATACACAACCAAATGGGGTCACTTACATGTTTGTACAGCTGAACATAGTGAGATTTACCTTATGATAGCATCCTTGCAGAACTGTAATGCTGCCAGTAATCTCTCTTTCCTTCATTGTTTAGTTGATGTAAGTAAATTCTGCAGCTTTTAAGAAGTACACATGATTGTATTGCTGTTACATAAGATGGAAGTGGTGATCTTTGTAGGTCTTTCCAGACATTATTTTTAGGAGGTAGAGGAAGAATCCCCCATGTTTACTTTGTCATAGCGGTATGTTACTTCTGCCACATCTCCTATACTATGAAGTTTGAAGAAATTTTTTCTATTGTTTGATGTTTGAAATTAATTTATGGTGATGGCAGTATGGGTTACTTGATGAGACAACTGACTTTAGGTACCCTCAGTATATGGGAGCAAGAATCCTCAATGAATTCATCAAGACTGATGCATATGAATGGAAGTTACACAGATGCCTCCTATGGCTGTCACAAGTTCTCTCCTGGAAGAGAGAGGGGATAGAGTACAAGAAGAACGAAGGACAAAGAAGGAAGCAAGCAGAAATGTAAAAAAAAAAAACGAGAAAGGAACCATTGATCAACACTATGAATTCTTAAGTAGGATCACCTCTTGGCTCGTGACTGCTCCGATTAGTTCTTAACACTTCCTTGGCATAACTCACCGATGGTGTTGGTCTCTCAAAGCACTCTGATGACCCTTAACCAGGTCACCAACAGGACATGGATCCACTAGAGACATCTGGATCCTGGGTGAAAGAGATTCCTTTCCTTTTCCCAAACATCTATGGACCGAAAATATGTTTTTTTGAACAACACAGAGTATGTTAGAGAAATCAAGCTAACTTATAATGGAAAATCTAAAAAGAAATAGTAAGAGTGGAAAAGAGGAGAGTTTGAGAGAAAAAAAACTACCTTTAAGTGAATAAATGAGGGTAGTGTCCTCCATTTATATTGATGAGGCTCAAAACGAAGAGACACTTCATTAGGTCTACGAGACCTACACTTCAGCACAATTTCTGCTTTTCTAGGAGCAACATTTCAACTTCTTGGAACAAACCAAAGTAACTATCGATTTGAACCGGAATTGATGTCGGTTCAGGGTAAACCAAAATGCAGTTTAGCAGTAGCGCCTCAGAGGAAGTTCTATTTCATTTAAAATACATGCGCCGAGTTCTATACTCTTAGAACCTATTCTTGCAAATTTATTTAGATTGGATTCGTCTCTCACAATAAAATGGGGGGGGGTGAGGTGCTTCCTTGGCGAGATGGATAACATCCCTCAGGCAAGACCCATTGAGTAAACTTAACTCAGCCAAATTAGTCAGAAGGTGGTATAAGATCGTGTCCACTTAGACACAATAAGGAATGACTATAAAAGGAGAACACAGAGAGGAAATGATATTCACGCACGAGAAAGTAGGCACAAGAATAGATTTTCATAGTTTACCTTGTTCTTGCCAAGTTGGTCATCTTTTATATGAACTCAGTGTTTTCTCTTGTAATCCATCATTGATCAATCAATAAATGTCTTTCAAATAAATTACCAGCGAACTCATGCTTACTTCTTGTACGTGCCGAGTTCAGATTAAGTATGAACTGTGTACGCAGCTACCAGCTCTACATAGAACCATTAACAAAAGTCTCAGAAACAAGCTTAATCTAATGAACACAAATGAAGTAAAAAAACCCAGGGATACCCTTACCTATTAATTTGTTTGGAAGTAAAGATTAGGTTCTCTACAGTATGTACTGTAGGATCAGAAAATTAATCTCCTGAAAATTTAATGTTTATTAAAAAATGACAAGATTACTATTTGTATTATGATAACAAAAAATATTTGAAACTTGAACTACACTGGTAATTGAAAACTTTTCTATAAAAATCTAATTGTTAAGTTATATGGACTTCCAACATGAAACTAACTAGTGATAAGTTGAATGGTCTATTTCTTTTATATATTAATACTTTAGATGCATTCCAACTTCTGATGTGAACTACCATTTCAAGTGTCTACAAAAATCTTGACTATCTATTCTAGAGGAACAATGCAATACAGGAGCAAGAGTTTCATAGAGATCCATATCCTTGGATCAGCTGGTATCTCTAGAGAGTCAAGAATGATAAGTTGTTTAGATGAATAACGAGAGATCCACTTGAGCTAGTTAGATATGCTGAGAGTGAATGCAATTCTTGGTTTGAAGCCTCAACTTAAATGGGTACAATACCACTCCTGCCTCAGGAAATACAAGCCTTATGCTTACAACGTATTTACCTGGTTGATGGATCATAGTCAACATAGTCAAATTTTAGTGGGTGTGGATGGGTATACTAATATACCATGGATTTTACGTGTTTTGACCCATGGTATATGTTCTCTATTGAATCTATTATATGGGCTCAGAGTATTTTTAGAGTATTTTCAGGTTCAGGTATGTTCTAGAGAACTTTGGTGATTTAGGAATCTTTTGAGGTGCAGAACTCTGCACAGACGCGTCAGATGTTTATCTATGGAGAGAGATCTTCCCACGGTGTGGTTTAGCCCATATTTTGACACAAGATATAGCGTTGAGTTATTTTTCTAGTGCCACCAGTTTGAGGTCCATCTGACGGTTACATCTAAAGTTATGCCCAATATACTGAAGTGTGGTTTGTCTGCCTCGCGAGAGGAAACTGTCGAGAAGATGAATGAATGTCGATCGATGGGCAGCCTTAGTGTCGATCAATGGCGACCCCATAATACAGGCCCGAACTGTTTCAAGGCTGACCTAAGCCCAGAAGCCACCAAAAATTACCATAATGCCCTTAGCCGACTAAAAATCCTATTTATAAACCATTGTTTAAGCAATGCTTTCTTTGATGCTTTAAGCTCTCTATTGTTATTAGTTCTATGGTTAGTAGAGAAGGGAAAACTCCTTTAAAGTTCTCCTGGAACTCTTGGTTTTTATATTTCTTTCTATTTTATATCTATCTAGTTTATGCTTTCATATATCATGTCTGAGTAGATCCATCTGCTAGGTTTAGGTTTTCTAGGGTTTTTATTTATTAGCCAAACAGTAGAACTTCTAGGGTTATTTATTGTATCTTTCATTAGGATTGTTCTTACTTCTTCTGTTCTAGAGTAATTAACTAGAACCCTAATAATATGATAGCTAGGTGCACACAAGAACATGGTCTATTACCTTAATATAATTTTATTGCCTAAGTTGATAGAAACAACGAGAGTTGATCGAGGAATCTAGTGAACATATCTATCAGTTCGATAATGCTTGCCTAAGGCAGCGTTGATAGACGCTAATACGATAACATCGATCGACGCTCAATCCGTGTTAACAAACACTAGACTTAGTCAATATATTAGAATCGCAGTGTGAGCTGGTCGTATTTTATATTAGATATCGAGTTCAAGGATTGACACCGTTAGCTTCTATCATTTATAATCCACTTGCCTGAAATCCTAAGTTTAACACCCATCCTTCCATCAAACAACAAACTTCTCTATTTACTTAGTTGTTACTTATCACTTTATACTATCTGACCTAACGTAGTCTGAAACTCAAGTCTATTGTGTGAGATATCAAGTCTTTGTGGATATGATCCTTAAGTACTGCAATTAATCTCTTAATTGAGAGAGTTGCTCTTGGGGTAATTTGAACACATCAAACTTGGCCCCGTTGCTGGGGACTCTGATCACCATTAGACTAGGTGTCGGATTTCGTCTAGGTTTTTATTTATTTACTTGAATATTTTTTTCTTGTGTTTCAGGTACATACATATGAGTACCAGAAGCAAGAAGGGAATATGGCTCTTACTAGTAGAGCCACTGGATTTAGAATGCGTGATCCATAAGTCTAAGAGGACTGATATCACTCAAATTACCATAAGGAGTGAATTACTCTCATCAAAAGAGGTTCAATTGTGATACTTAGGGATCAAATCCACAGGGACTCTAGGATTACACAACAGATTATTTAGTTTTCGAAATAAAGCTAGACATCAAGCTTAAAACAATAACTTAGAAGATGAGCAAGTGATTGTTCGACTGACTGATTGATTTGTTAAGAGGAAATAAAGTAGTTAGACTTAGGTATTTTCTCAGGTATGACAAACATGCAAGTTATAAAGGGTTTTTATTGTTCATAGTTCTAGCTCCAAACTTTTAAGGTTTTAATCTAACGAATTAGCTTCTACTGGATTTTGGGTCAACAACTATCGTTCGATAACCGTTAGAGAGTATCGATCGATGTTCGGTGGAAATATCGATCGATGACTCTTTTCTATATCGGTCGACGAGATGATTATCCCGTCGAGCGATATTGCTTCCAGCGAGCTCTAGTGACGAGTCTGAAAGGTTTTCTAGTCTTCACTAAACTAACTTAGATTTCAGGTTATTGCCAAGTTCTCACTTGTCCATATTGATCCTAAAATCAAAGATAAGGGTGATCAATCCTTAACATTAGTATTTATGATGACTAGATGAAGAACTATATTTTAAACACCCTAATAATGATTCATTCAATGCATTAGTCAACCTTAATGAGAAACCTAAATCTAACAAGAGAAACTACTCAAACTTATTCATGAGAAACAAAGTCATAATGGTTTGAATAATGCTTTAAAGATAGCAATAGCAAGAGAAAAAGTAAAGAGATAAGTAAAGCAAAAGAGTTCAAGATCTTGTATGGATTTGTAGTTCAGATCTCTCTTTCTACTCCTAAGCTCTTCTCCAAGTATAGCTAGATGCTTCTCTCCAAATTAGGTCTAAAAAGATCTCTCTCTAGAAGTCTGCATGAACTAGTACAAAACCCTCATAATATAGCCTAACATGCGGCTAGGGACTTAAGGTGTAATTATTAAAACTCTTGCGAAGCAATTAGGGCTTCTAATCTTTAATTAATCACTCGGAGGACTTCTGTATCGATCAATGGTGAATACCCTCAATCGATCAATACGGGTAATCTCCTATCAGTCGATTGTTCTCAACGTACGCCAGTCGATATCTTTAACATCGTTTTGCTCATATCTTCATAAAGTCTCCATTTTAGCTCCATAATGGCTAGTTTACACCAATGAGTACATGAACCTGTAAAAGCTCTAAAAAGACACTAGAAGTATCCTTTTGTTTCCAAAAAAAAATATATAAATCATGGTTGAAAATGGGTAAAATCCATGACATATCAACTGCCCCAGACTTATCATTTTGCTTGTCCTCAAGCAAATAATAGAACATTGGTCTAGAAAAGGTTTGAAAGGCGGAAACTCCTATAATTCCAAACTTGGAACCATCACCTCTTTACTTATTGCAAGCCACTTCAGATATCTATCAATCTCAGAAGTACCTTACACCATATCCTAGCTTAGAAACCAAATTCAACTAGCTAACAACTTAATGATCCTGTTTGTCTATCCCCTCTGCCGGTTTCATTTATGCATAAATTAAAAGTGCAAGCTTTACCTTGGGAATATCGATCAAAGGACACGTGGACTCTCACCCCAACAGATATCTGAGTAAACATGTAGTCTTATTATGGTTTCTTTTCTCCCTATATCTTCCTCCTTTGAATCCCAAATTTTCATTTATGTCAATCCCAATTAACAACAAATGCTCATCTTATTGATCTTTCTACTTTTGTAGCTTTTTCTGGAAAAGTGTAGGCGAATAGTGGGGTCATGGGTAATGTAACTCTCCCTCGCTTCCATAATGTGTGATCATTCCTTTGAATTAGAATAGTGGGGTCATGGGTAATGTACCTCTCCCTCTGCTTCTCAGTAAATCATCTCAATCTTTTATTTTATTTTTATTGGATGCCAAAGGAAGGAGAGAAGAGAACCAAAATCACCAAGACTTTTACCTTAAGATCTCTGAAGAAGGAATCCGATCCAGTGTATACCAAGCCTTAAGACAAGAAAAATATGTCTGGTTAGGTTGGAAATCGGCTTTGGTTCTTTCAAACATTTTCAACAAGTGTTGTCATAGCTGACAGGTGATCCGCTTTAGCATCTCTAGTACCCTCTGTAACTGAAAAATCTAAGAGTGGTGCTAAGAAGTGGTTAGGTAACAAGTCTGAGTTAATATAATCATTGCTCCCTTCATACTAAAACATATATATATATATATATATATATATATATATATATATATATATATATATATATATATATATATATATGTATATATATATATATATATTTTATCAGTAAAGAAATAAAAATTAAATGAAAATGTTAGTAAATACCCCCTACCAAGACTTAAACAACACTGTCCCCAGTGTTATTTTGTCTAAGAGGAATACAAAATTTTGAGGAGTGCTCAAAACCGTAAATCGTGCAGAGCTCGGGGACAGTGACGTAGTACCGTATGCCCCTAGCAAAGAAAGAGAGAACGCCATCACAAGCAACACTCGTTGGTTGCTTCCTGTACTCGAAACGAACAGTGGCCATGAACTGCCAGACGAGTCAAGGGTAGAGGTCGTAGGTTTGGGCACCCATGGTCCCAAATCCTAGCTGAACGAGCATCTCCTCAAGGTCACCATCGATCCATAGGCGCCGGATAGTAGCAGGGTCGATGAATCTCGTGGGTGCAACCTCCACATCAAGCCATGCATTGTAGAACATGCTGTCAAAGGTGTCCCAGTCGTCACCCACTGGATGGTGCAGGCATTCGTAGCTCTTGGCTGTGGCCCACGGGTCGGAAAAATCCCGGTAGATCAGAATGAGCATCCCATCCTCACGTGGCCAAGGATCGCGCTCATCTTCCCTATCCGAGGAAGAAGATGATGGAGGGTTTCCCATGGAGGTTTCAGGTAAATCAAGTCTCCTCTTTGTTCTCCTCTCTCGTCGTGCGTCGCCAGATACAATCTTCAAAAATAGAGAAGACGAAGGAGTTACCAGATCGCACATTTTATTGATATCAATCGATGTAAACCAATGTATATCGATCGATTTTGTGTCCTTGTAACCCGACCAGATGTGCATATCGATCGACAGAGAATGCTCGATGTCGATCAATATCGAGTTCCGAAACCTGAAAAATTCTCAGCAATCCAAATCGTGATTTCATAGTGTAACTCCTAGTTCTAACACTCATAAACCTCTAATCTATCAATCCTAGCAACTCGAATCAAAGAAAAACAAATTTATCTACCGGTTTCTATTCAAGGTTTGTTTTAAAATTTGTTCTCTTTTAAATCTAATAATCAATAGATTATACCTTGAAAGATTTTGGATTGGAGAGCAAAACCGAGATGGGAAGTGAATTTCGAGTCGATTGAGGTAAAAACGGTGAGATTCCGTGAAGAATCAAGAGAGGAAGAGAGGTTTGTGAGTTGCGGGGGCGGTTTGCAATTGTGAGGGGAGAAAACAGTACGCGTCAACTTAAAAGGAGTTTGCCCTCGATAAGTCTGTATCGATCGATGTAGATATATCTATATCAATCGATATGACCCATTTAATCTACTATGCTTACTAGTTTGCGGAAAGTATAAATAATTAATAATGATGACTAAGAACTTTAATCCTAAAAACAAAAGAAATTAAATCCTAATAGGGGGTTGCCTCCCACTCAACGCTTATTTTAAGTCATTTAGCTTGACTAAGCGATTCCTTACCCTAGTTGGAGTTAGGCATGCCTAACTTTAGAGGTTTAACATTTGGGGGCTTAATCCAATAATGTTTTACTCGTTGGCCATTTACCGTGAATTCTTCTTCTTTCTCGTTTACAAGGGTAACGGCTCCATTAGGTTGGACCGCTGTGACAGTAAAAGGGCCAGACCAACGAGATCGAAGTTTTCCGGGAAATAAAGTCAAACGAGAGTTGTATAAGAGAACCTGATCATTCGGGACGAAATGTCGAGAAATGATATGTTTGTCATGATACGGTTTGGTTCTCTCTTTCTATAACTTAGAGTTCTCATAGGCCAGATGCCTTATTTCATCCAGTTCATTAAGCTGGATGAGTCTTCGTTCTGCAGCAGTCTTTATGTCAAAGTTCAACAATTTAGTAGTCCAGGCTGCTTTATGCTCTAACTCGACTGGTAAGTGGCAAGATTTGCCGTAGAGTAAGTGAAATGGAGTTGTTCCTAACGGTGTCTTAAAGGCGGTTCGGTAAGCCCAAAGTGCATTATCTAATTTCTTAGACCAGTCCTTCCTTGTGGCACCTACAGTCTTTTCCAAAATTTCTTTTATTTGTCTGTTAGAAACTTTGACTTGTCCACTTGTCTGCGGATGGTAAGGTGTTGCTATTCTATGGTGAACTCCGTTTTTTTGAGTAGATTCTCAAAAATCTTGTTAATGAAATGAGTTCCACCATCGCTTATAACTACTCGAGGAACTCCAAATTTTGGAAAAATGATGCTCTTGAAAAGTTTGATAACAACAGAAGCATCATTTGTTGGTGAAGCAACTGCTTCAACCCATTTGGAAACGTAATCAACAGCAACCAGAATGTATCTGTTTCGGTTAGAAAGGAAAGGACCCATGAAGTCTATCCCCCAGCAATCAAAGACTTCTACTTCAAGAATGAATTTTTGTTCCATTTCGTGTCTTTTGCTGATCTTTCCTCGACGTTGGCATCTGTCGCACTTGACGACAAAGGCATGAACGTCGCGGAACATTGTAGGCCACAAAAATCAAGCTTGGAGAATTTCGGAAACCGTTTTAAAGGTTGCAAAAGTTCCGGCGTATTTGGATCCATGGCAGTGATAAATGATATATGAAATCTAAGTTTCAGCTACGCATCGTCGAAATATGCCGTCGGCGCATTGTTTGTACATGTAAGGTTCGTCCCAGTGGTACCTCCTTACTTCTCTAGAAGAACTTTTTCCTGTCGTAGTTTTTAAGTTCCTCAGGTTTGATGTTTGCGGCGAGATAGTTTACTATGTCAGCGTACCAAGGTCTTTCGCCGAATCGATTATCAACAGCGTGCGCTTCGTGCGTAATGTCTCCATTCTGGGAGGCATTATGTTTATTTTCTCTTGCTTGGCATGCCACAGTTGGGGTCATATCGATGGTGATCTTAAATGAGATGTTCGTTAGGTCAATATCGTCAGTTCCATCGATCGACATGGTGTCACTAGTATCGATCGATTGAATTGATTGTTCATCGATCGAAAATCTGATCTCCGAAGTTAATGCTTTCAGTATCGACAACCGATGCAAGTTCGGATGAGAGTTATATATGACCGATAAGTGATGAATCTGTGAGGTACACGTTTTCAGTCGGTATGAAATCATTAATAGGGACTTCTTCGTCTACTCTTATCCGAGAAAGATGATCTGCGACACCATTGTCTACTCCCCTCTTATCTTTTATTTCCATATCGAATTCTTGGAGAAGGAGTATCCATCGGATAAGCCATGGTTTCGCATCTTTCTTTTTCATAAGATATTTAATAGCTGCATGATCGGTGTGAACAATGACCTTTGAGCCCACTAGATAGTTACGGATTTTTTCGAAAGCGTATACTACTGCAAGTAGTTCTTTCTCAGTTGTTCCATAGTTTCTCTGAGCTTCTTCTAGAGTTCGGCTGGCATAATAGATAGCATGTAACCTATTATCTTTTCGCTGCCCTAAAACCGCACCTACAGCGAAATCGCTCGAAATCGCACATTATTTTGAATGGGAGATTCCAGTCAGGTGCTTTTACGATGGGGGCAGTTATCAGTGCTTTCTTGATCTTTTCAAATGCTTGTTGGCATTCTGGTGTAAAATCAAATTTAGTGTCCTTACAAAGGAGGATCGTCAGGGGTCTGGCTATCTTGCTGAAATCCTCTATAAATCTCCTATAAAATCTAGCATGTCCTAGAAAGCTCATGATGTCCCTTATGTTAGTCGGGAGTGGTGGACTCGTCATCACCTCTATCTTTGCTCTGTCTACTTCAATTCCGGCTGCGGACACTTTGTGTCCGAGTACGATTCCGTCATTAACCATGAAATGGCATTTTTTCCCAATTTAGGACTAGATTCTTTTCCTCACATCTCTCCAAGACCTTGCATAGGTTGTCGAGATAATCTTTAAAACTCGATCCATAAACTGAGAAATCATCCATGAATACTTCCATGAAGTTTTCTATCATATCAGTGAAGATTGACATCATGCAACGTTGGAAAGTAGCTGGTGCGTTACACAGGCCAAATGGCATCCTCCGATATGCGAAGGTTCCATAGGGGCATGTGAATGTTGTCTTTTCTTGATCATCCGGATGTATCGGGATTTGGAAAAATCCGGAATATCCATCAAGAAAACAATAGTATTGGTGATTGGCTAATATTTCCAACATTTGGTAAATAAAAGGCAGAGGAAAGTGATATTTCCGGGTTGCGAAATTCAGCTTCCTATAATCGATACACATTCGGTGTCCGGTCACAGTCCTTGTTGGGATTAGCTCATCTTTCCCGTTCTTAACGACTCTAATACCTCCCTTTTTGGGTACTACGTGGACCGGGTTACTTAATTACTATCAGAAATTGGATAAATTATCCCTGCATCAAGCAGTTTGATGATTTCCTTCTTCACGACTTCCTGGATATTTGGGTTTAGTCATCTCTGATGCTCTATGGATGACTTGGATTCGTCCTCCAGATGGATCCGGTGCATATAGAGGTCAGGAGAGATGCATGGGATGTCATCTAAAGAGTATCCAAGTGCTTTCCTATGCTTGCGAAGTTTGTTCAGTAATAGAGAAATTTCCCCATTAGTGAGATTTGCGTTAACTATCACTGGATATGAATCGTCCATAAGAAAAGCATACTTGAGCCCAACGGGTAACGGTTTAAGCTCCACATTCGGTACTTTTTCTTTTGTGAGATATCCAAATGACGGTGAGTGTCGGTCGATATTAGTATTCATATATCGATCGATATCGATCTTTGATTCATCGCCGCCTTTGGTTTCGATACCTGAGGTTCCTTGATCAGCCTCCATGAGACGATTGCACTCGTCTGCTATGTTATCTATGCTGAAAACTTCGTTCTGAGCAAGTGCAAGCTCAATTTCCAAATGATCATCCGAGTACGATTTCTCAAAAGATTCTTGGGTCAACTCATCAATCTCATCTACATAAGATGATTGTTTATCTATCAAAGGAAGTGTGATGATCTTTTCCATATGAAATCTCATAGGGATGTTGCCTATGTTAAGATTGATTCGTCCTTCCTTGACATCGATAATGGCGTTTGCAGCAGCAAGGAATGGTCTACCTAATAGAATCGGATCCCTTGGTTTGTTCTGGTAATGCAGCACAACAAAATCTGTTGGGACAACGCATCCATCTATTTTTACAGGTACATCTTCAAGTACTCCTTCTGGGATCCTAACAAATCTATCAGCGAGAACTAATTGGATGTTGGCTGGCGTAAATTCAGTGTACCCAAGGAACGTTGCAACGGAGTGCGGCAGTAAATTGACGCTAGAGCCTAGATCACAGAGTGCTCTCGGAAATAGCTAATCTCGAATTGTGCATCTGAGAACGAAGCTACCAGGATCGGGTCTCTTTTCTGGGGTTTCATTCTGGATTATTGCGCTAACCTCTACAGAAACCATCACGACACTGCGTTTCTCTGTTGAAAAACTCTTGGTTGTCATTCCCTTGACATACTGTCTTATTGTTGATGAAATTCTGAGGGCGTCAATAAGTGGTATCTCCACTTTAACTCGTTCGAAGGCTCATCTACAGATCTTATTGTCTATGTTGCGTTTAGTATTAGACTTGGGAGGGTAATGAGGTAAAGTGTTATACACTCGTTCTATAGTTGGTCCAGTGGGTATTGAATTCTCTTTCGAATTCATGGGGGTTTGTCGATCGATATCGTTAATTTGGTATCGATCGATATCGACGGTTTCCTCTCCATCGAGAATGATCACCTGCTCCTCAGTTTTCTTAGAATATTTAATCGTTTCTTTGTTCTGAGGGAGTTCAGTTCTCGAATTGCGGAGAAGCACGGGGTTCAGAATGGGTTTATCTTTCGAATTGAATTCTCTTTCGAATTCATGGGGGTTTGTCGATCAATATCGTTAATTTGGTATCGATCGATATCGACGGTTTCCTCTCCATCGAGAATGATCACCTGCTCCTCAGTTTTCTTAGAATTTTTAATCGTTTCTTTGTTCTGAGGGAGTTCAGTTCTCGAATTGCGGAGAAGCATGGGGTTCAGAATGGGTTTATCCGTTTCTAGAATTCCAGCGTTTCTTTCCGAAGGAGTACTTTTCCTAGTAATCAGAGTTAGCTGTTTCTCATTTCTTAAGATTACAACACTTATGTGACGTCTCGGGTTTGCATCAGTCTTCCCGGGTAGACGTCCTCCTTCCCTCTTAATAGTGATAGCATTATTGGCGATATCGCTTTCTAGACTCCTAATTTGCTCATACAAAGCGTCAAGTTTCTTTGACACTTCGCAGTAGGCAATATTCAGCTTGATGTCTAGGTCATTCCTTAACCTCCGGTTTCTTGTGAAAACATGGTTTAATATAGCTTGGGCCCTTCCTCAGTGTGATCCAATGAGGGTGTCGTAGTTTTGGGTAAAACTATCTATGTTAAAAATGTGCTCCTGAGGGCTTCCATGTCTAAGGAATGTTTTCTCAATGGACTGGACATTCTTATCGCCTCGAATTGTATCAGGCTTCTTTTCCTTTATCAAAGAATGAAGTAGATCCAAAGATTGCTTAATTTCATCTATTTGAAAACCGTTTCTGGATCTAGCTTCTCTTTCTTGATCTTTATTTTCATAAGATTTACCCATCGCTATGTTTTCAATCAAACGATTTGCTTCTTCTGGACTCCTGGAGCTAAAATCTCCGTTACTCGCATTATCTAGCGTGATTTGGTAATCTAGCTCGAGGCATTCGTAAAAGAATTTAAGGAGTTCGGGTTCCGAATAACCATGGTGGGTACAATCTCGCTGGTGATTCTTAAATCTAATCCAAGCGTTTCTGAAAGATTCTCGCGGGCCTTGAAGGAATGTGGAGAGTCTATGTCTCGCGTCCCAGTATCGAGGTTCATCGAAAAATTGGTTTATGAACGCATTGCGGATATCTTTCTAGCAAGTTAGAGATCCTGCTGGTGTCTGATTTAGCCAATTTCTGTCCTCTCTCCATAAGGAGAAAGAGAAAAGTATACAACGATTATTATCATCGAGTGTTAGATCTTCCAGAAAATCGATGTACTCGTGGGGGTGTTCTGAGGCAGAGCCACGAAAGGGGTTCTTTCGTACCAGATGGATGTAGTCAAGATGAAGCGTAAATTATTTGCATCATCCTCTGGTAGCTTAATGGCTGACCTATTGGATTAGGTCTTAATGGGGTCTAAGTAGTCTTGCAACCTTCCTGCATCTTCAGTTGAAGATGGATAGCATTCAACAGGGATTGCAGTCCCTTGTTTAACTGTTAAATTATTGGTTTCATTGCTTAACTGACCTAACGGTTCATTTTTGACTACTTACTCCTTAACTAGGTTGGTAAGTAAAAACTTACCTGCTTCCGGCTGGTCTGCGTTGATCGATGATGGTTGGACTATGTCGATCGATTCCACGCTCGACGTATCGCTCGATGTTTGCATTACGTCGTCAATCGATGCTCGGCCGAAATCTGTCTTTTCCATCTTGAGTTCCCTGTGATAGCAGAGAAAGAGGAAAATTATTTATGTAAAATAAAATCTAGATTATATTCTAAACTAAATCTGATGGTAATGAGAAAGAGTCCCCGGCAACGGTGCCAAATTTGATATCACTCAAATTACCCTAAGGAGTGAATTACTCTCATCAAAAGAGGTTCAATTGTAGTACTTAGGGATCAAATCCACAGAGACTCTAGGATTGCACAACAGATTATTTAGTTTTCGAAATAAAGCTAAACAGCAAGTTTAAAATAATAAGTTAGAAGATGAGCAACTGATTGCTCGATTGATTGATTGATTTGTTAAGAGGAAAGAAAGTAGTTAGACTTAGGTATTTTCTCAGGTATAACAAACATGCAAGTTATAAAGGGTTTTTATTGTTCATAGTTCTAGACCCAAAATTTTAAGGTTTTAATCTATTGAATTAGCTTCTACTGGATTTCGGGTCAACAACTATCGTTCGATGACCGTTAGAGTGTATCGATCGATGTTCGGTGGAAATATCGATCAATGACTCTTTTCTATATCGGTTGACGAGATGATTATCCCGTTGAGCGATATTGATTCCAGCAAGCTCTAGTGACGAGTTTAAAAGGTTCTCTAGTCTTCACTAAACTAACTAAGATTTCAGGTAATTGCAAAGTTCTCACTTGTCCATATTGATCATAAAATCAATGATAAGGGTGATCAATCCTTAACATTATTATTTATGATGACTAGATGAAGAACTATATTTTAAACACCCTAATAATGATTCATTCAATGCATGAGTCAACCTTAATGAGAAACCTAAATCGAACAAGAGAAACTACTCAAACATATCCATGAGAAACAAAGTCATAATGGTTTGATTAATGCTTTAAAGATAGTAATACCAAGAGAAACAATAAAGATATAAGTAAAGCAAAAGAGTTCAAGATCTTCTTTGGATTTGTAGTTCAGATCTCTCTCTCTACTCCTAAGCTCTTCTCCAAGTATAGCTAGATGCTTCTCTCCAAATTAGGTCTAAAAAGATCTCTCTCTAGAAGTCTGCACGAACTAGTACAAAACCCTCATAATATAGCCTAACAGGCGGCCATGGACTTAAGGTGTAATTATTAAAACTCTTGTGAAACAATTAGGGCTTCTAATATTTAATTAATCACTTGGAGGACTTCTGTATCGATCGATGGTGAATACCCTCAATCGATCGATACATGTAATCTCCTATCGTTTGATTGTTCTCAACGTACGTCGATCGATATCTTTAACATCGTTTTGCTCATATCTTCATAAAGTCTCCATTTTAGCTCCATAATGGCTAGTTTACACCAATGAGTACCTGAACCTGTAAAAGCTCTAAAGAGACACTAGAATTATCCTTTTGTTTCCAAAAACATATATAAATCATGATTGAAAATGGGTAAAATCCATGACATATCAAGGACAGTCGACACCCTCCAAGCAGTGATCACTAGCGAAGAGAAGCGAGTATCGATCGACACCAACACTTCATCATCGATCAATACAAACACCATGACATCGATCGACACCAACGCCTCAGCGTCGATCGACACTACTTGCGGGAAGACAGAGAAGGTCGAGGTACTCATACTAAGTTTTGACAAGAATTTGATTTTACGAGACGAAGAAATCGCGCTCGCAACAGTGCAAGACAATTGATTTATGCGCAGGGGACTGCAAGCTCTGATGCTACTGATATTGCTGTGAATGCTCTGGCTGAACGAAAAAAGACACTTAGAGCCTACAACAGTCCTGAAGATTTCTACGCTAACAAGTGAACATATCAATCAGTTTGATAACGCTTACGTAAGGCAGCATCAGTCGATCCTAATAGCATAGCATCGATCAATGCTGAATCCGTGTTAACAAACACTGGATTTAGTTAATAGTTTAGACTTGCAGCGAAAGCTGGTCGTCTTTTATATTAGATTCTAGGATTGATACCCTTAGCTTCTGTCCTCTATAGTCCACTTGCCCGAAACCCTAACTCTAGCACCCATCCTTCCATTAAAAAAACATAATTATCTATTTACTTTATTGTTACTTATCACTTTATATTATCTGACCAAACGTAGTCTTAAACTCAAGTCTATTGTGTGAGATATCGAGTCTCTGTGGATATGATCCTTAAGTATTGCAATCGATCTCTTATTTGAGAGAGT
Organism: Eruca vesicaria subsp. sativa; assembly: GCA_932364175.1. Classification (NCBI taxonomy): domain Eukaryota; kingdom Viridiplantae; phylum Streptophyta; class Magnoliopsida; order Brassicales; family Brassicaceae; genus Eruca; species Eruca vesicaria. Next base: position 558,060 of record CAKOAT010397376.1, read on the forward strand.
TGCTCGAGGGGTAATTTGAGCACATTATATACCTTGTTGATACTGGGAAAGAGCTATGAAATATCAAATTAAGTCTCACCTTGGAAAATTAGATAATGAGTGTCTAATATATAAAGAGATGTCAAACTCTAATTAGTATGAGGCATTTTGGAAAAAAAAAAAGTAAATCCATGTGTGCTTGCCTCATAGGCCCAAAGTAGACAATATCTTACTAATCGGACAATAAAGAGTTGGACAATAGTTCACACCAACCCAACCCAACAATTGGTATCAGAGCGCGGTTTGACGAGAAATCTGCAAGAAGACCAAAATACCCTTCAAGATATGAATGGGACCCTTCGGGTTATGAATGTGAGGTATGTGTGGCTGAGATCAAGTTAGAAGATGCTGGAATGTCTATTGTAGGACACGATATGAATGTGATCTTTAGTTTGAGGGGGAGAACGTGAAATATCAAACTAAGTCCCGCATTGGAAATCTAGACAAAGAGTGTCTAATATTTAAAGAGATGTCCAACTCTAATTAGTATGAGGCATTTTGGGAAGAAAAAAGTAAATCCATGCGGGCTTGCTTTTTATGCCCAAAGTGGAAAATATCGTACTAATCAGATAATAAAGAGTTGGACATGGGCTCACTCAAACCCGACAAAAACAACTCATTGGGTTGAAAAACAATGTTAGACGACTGTCTCTGTTGCATTCTAAATTAGGGGCTCTGATCTGGGCTATGAAAATATGGTGCAACATACTTCTTGTAAACATTTTGTTACATACTGCAAGGATGTAATAGCGATGATCAAGGATCCAAAAGTGTGACCAAATGATTCAGTGGAGCTTATGGAGTTTTCAGCTGTACAAGGTCGGTTTCAAGATTTCAAAATCATCCATATTTGAGGAATCACAACAAGACTGCTGACGTGCTTGCCAAAACTGCTATAAATTATCATAAGAACTTTATCTTTGTTGGTTGTTCATCCCGGTATGGATTTTCAGACCATCTCTAGGCTAAGTGATTGAACAGCCTTTTAATGTAAAAAAAAACTTCTGATGTGAACTCCCATCTTTCATAACACCACATGGGTATGTGCTTTCCTCTTCTGTCAAATCTTAAAAGTTTGATGGAACAAACCTAGGATCCCCAGTACAGTCGGAAAGCGAGCAAAACTCATTTATGGTCTTCTTATACAACTAGGATTTGATCCGCGCCTTGCATGAAATAAAATTATAATAATATTTAATGTTAAGTAGGCCATGTATAGTATGATGTAGCAAATCTGGGTTTTTTCTTGTTTCGTTATGATCTTGATTTTGGTTTTGTTGGGTAGAATTCTGAAGAATGGTTCAGTTTTTGGTTCGGAATTTGATTTTTCTTAAAAAAAATATAAAAACTGAAAATATCCAAAATAATCGAATTAATCAAATTCAATCGAAATAACCGAATTTACCCCAAATATCCAATTTTTTTTTTTAAAAAAACTATACTAAATTTTAGCCAAAAATAAAAAAATATTTTGGACACAAACTTGAAAACCAAAATTATCCGAAAGTGTAAACCGGTTAATTTTGGAATTAATTTTCAAAATTTTGGTAAAAAAAAATTTGGTTTGATGTTGGAAAATCGAAATCGCATGTCTATAGAGTATTTGAACACAATCAAAGTTCATACTCAGTGTTCAAATTGTATCTACTTTACAAAATTATGTATGCAAGTTTAGTTTCTGATGGCAACACTTATTTATCAGCATGAAACAATAAAAATGTAATATTTATTGTTTGATTTAGTTTCTGCAGATGAGTAATACTAAATAATATATAAACTTGCATATTAATGCCCCCTAAATTTTAGGATTGAGATATGACTACTAAACTATAGAATTGAGACGCAATGTATAAGCAAGATATTTGATAGTTCATATTTAACACTAATGAATTGAAAGCTCCCAAAAAAATATATTCAAGAAAACTTGTAACTTTACGTGTATTTTATTGTTACTTCACATACAATTTATTACAATTTTTTTTCTAACAAATCTTGCTTTTGTATCGAAAAAATTGTTCCTGTCAAACTTGTCTGGCTTAGTTTCAAATATATAATTCAATATTCCCAATAGGTTTGAGTTATGCTAGTTTTGTGAGATGATAATTCATCTTCCTTTGGGCATGTTTAGCAGATAGAGCATTGCAACAAAGACATTAACCAAACAACTATCAAGCTATATCAAAGGTGAATCACATTAGCTTTGTGCCTCTGTAGGTATTGTACCAATAAATAATTAGAGATTCTTTGGTTAAACCACATACGATTTCTTTCAGTACAAAGTTGAAGGTGAATCAAGATTAAATATTTATTATACATGTCAACCATGTTAGTTAAATGCAACGTCTGTAATTTTTTGTATATATTTAATGTTATAGTTAATTAGAATATGTATATGGGTCATCTACGATTGTATATAGTCAGTCACATTCAGTTACATTATACAACGAGTAATAAAGAAATAGCGGACCGTTTTTATGATATTTCTTTAATTTTCCTAGAGAGTAAATTGTTAGACTAAGATTTGGCCAAAATCATTATAAATATACCACCTAAATATGAAGAGAAAATTGGGAGATGACACCTCAGCAAAATTATTTTTAATTAATATAAAATTAAGGTTATAAGTTTTTAAAAGATCCTCAAACAATATATAGAGATCTTGGCTTTATATTACTGAAACTAACCCTGAAATCTCAACGGGAATGGTTGACTGATAAGACCATTTATGCATGTAAACCTTTAAACAGCTGGATGGATTGTCACGAGGAGCACGGTAGGCTTATTTCCCTTAATTCATGAAAACACTTTTCTATAACCAACTTGCAAAAATAATTATTATTCTCTTTTGACTTATGTAGCAAATTTATAGTTTTTGAATAATTTAATCCAAATCGTGGATATTCATAAGCATCCACCATGCATGTGTTGTTGTCTCATGCTGATGCACCTATCATTTATGTGTGTATGCATGTGTTCCTCTTCGGTTATGCTTTTAAGTAACCTCGCCGGCGTGATAGCCGGTATTATTATGTGTATATCACGCAAGACCATGAATATTTAGGAAGTTACCTATATGATTTTCACATCGATCCAATCCATTCCATAAATAGATACTAGAATACAACCAGGGGGGAAGCTAGGAATTTTTCTTAGTGGATGCAAAATTTATAAAAGAAAAATTAAAGGGCATAGTGAGGTTCAAACCTCGGATAATTAGGGGGCACTTGAAGGCTTAAACCAACTTAGCTAGCTGGAATCTATGAGTTTTACATACAAAATTAATTTATACTCTTAAAATTATGGATGCACATGCACCCACAACTGCCTTACTGGCTTCGTCCCTGAATACAACCCGTACCATGCGTAGTTAAGTTTCATCTATCTTCTTGGATGATAGTAGATTATCATTGAATTCCGTAAACCGAATATAAATTCTTTATTTAGGAAGTGTCATCAAAATATTCACACCAGTTAACTTTGAATGAGTCACCATGAACTATATTAACATATTATTATATAAAAATGCAACTGTAATTATATATTATGTGAAAGGATTTTTATAACGCCTCGATCGTCCACGGCTAATGGGCCACCCACGCCCGCTCTCTCGGCCCATGGGCCCCATCCCGTTCCAACGGCCGGTTCGTTAATTTTCTAAGGCTCTAGGTCATGTTTACTGACCCTGCAATCACCACCCGACCTTTCCCCGTGCTTTGGCCTCACTTACACGGTATCGCAAATCACTTCCCGATAGGTCACCCATCCTTTGACTACTCCAGCTCAAGCACGCTTAACTCTGGAATTCTCTCTGGATGTGCTCCCGAAAAGGTATGTGCACTTTGGTGACATAGGTAGCCAAATCAATTCTCTTAAGCCTTTTCCATATACCACAAACCGAGATGTTACAATTTTATTATTAATCAAGTATATAAAAACGATTTATTATATCTTGTAATATAAAATTGTTAGAGAGTTTTACATTGTGGGTCACATTATAACTTTCTCTATCGTAAAAGGTTACTTTGTGCTACTTGAGCACTTTATCTCAACTTATTCACTTTTTTTCTAACTAAAGCATAACTAAATACAACTACTAGAATCCACAACCTATTCTATCTATTTCACTATATTTTTTTAATTGAAACAATTTTGTTTCAACTTTGGGATGAAAGCAACGACGGAGAGAAAATAACAATAGAAGACAACATTTAGGTTGCGGCAGAGGCGGTGGTGTTGTCAACATCCCTACACACTGATTTCATCTCCTTCACCCTTAAGCTAAATCCTAAAATCTGAATGAAATCTTTATTACACCGAAATAACATCATGGTCGTCATTCTACTCCCTCTCTCCCCATTTCTATTTCTTCATCATTGGCAACAAGCTTCCTCCTTTGCAACAACTCGGATGGGTCTCCTCCTTTCGATTGACAACCACATCAAAGCTCAATTCGCAGTCATGAAGCTTCTTTCTCGACGAAAATTCACTGTGGTGGCCGTCGGGAGTCGTCGCCGCTTAAGTCTTCACTTCACATAAGAAATCTGGAGCAACAATGGTGATTTGTCTTTGTTTTGCACATTTGGTCCTCCAATGTTTTAGATGTTCTTAGCCCGACCGCAAACTTTCCAAATTGCATATAAATCCTCGTGAATTAAATCCAAACTTCTAAATATGCATTCCAGTCCTTTTTATATACAAGATTGGCAATTCACACCTATGTGTGATCTCACTTTGGTTCAAAAGTCATGAAATTTTGTGTTAATGGTTTTTGTTTTGTTTTGTGATCTTGGCGAGTTGGGGGTGTATGAAAATGCGGTTATTATGTCTGAGTTCATTATGTTTTGATGTGTGGTGTGTAAGCAAAGTATTGTGGCAATGTGTGTTTATAACCATTGGCCTTTTGTTAGCTAGGATGGACGTGTACATATGGACAAGCTTGAATGATGTTGTACGCGCAGACACGCATGAACGACGCTGTACACATGGACAAGAATGACGTTGTATCATATAAGTGGCAATATGTGTTTTGAATCATTGGCCTTTTGTTAGGTAGGATGGACATGTACATGCCAGACCATGTACGTATGGACAGTTATGAATGATTGTTTTAGAATATCATTCATGATTTGTAATGTCCATTGTTGTTGATGTTCATATGTACAAAAATCTCTCGTATACAAACATATAATCATATCTATCATGGAAAATGTGTACATATATATGCATGTTTTACCAGTATGGGTAGCAAATATTACCATTGTATTATTGCGTACATCTGTTTGTGTACATGTGTACATTGAAGTTTGGTAATATACATATGTACAACAAATATTAAAGCGTACATGTGTACAACTCTGACAAATTAGGTAAAGTTCATTCAAAGATGTACTAGTAGTATACTTTCAAACTTCGTATCATTATATAAAACATATGAAGTTGATTCTAAAGAGGAATCTAACTTAATAACAAAATAAAACTCTGCGTAGAGTGCTTTAACTTCTCCATGCACCAACAAGAAACAAATATCTTAAAGAGCTTCAACTATATCATTATGTACACGTTTTAGCTAGTGAGATGACAATTGCGACATAAGAGGTGGATTAGGCTCTTTGTACTGCCACAATGCTAATTTTACTTGGATTAAAATCAATTTCCTCATGTCTAGCATAAATACACAAAAATTAATAGCTGATTTATGCTAGACATGAGGAAATTGATTTTAATCCAAGTAAAATTAGCATTGTGGCAGTACAAAGAGCCTAATCCAAACATGTATATACACAAAAATTAATAGCTGACAATAAAAATCATTGTCGTTAACTACGCCGCTGAAATTTGAATGAAACATGTTTACTTTGTTAAGGTAGATGGTGGTTAAATGATATATCATAATTATAATAGTTTTAGCATCTTAGTTTAGTTCATTTACGTCATTGTAGGATGCATTTAGAGATTTTAAGTGCATATATTGCATAATCTAAAAGTTTGAAGAAATATTGAAAAGAAATTTGCACATTTTAAGACTTCGGGTCAAATTATAAAGAAGGAAAAAAAGTTAAGACCAAGAATGCAATTATAAAAAATTTGGCCATAGTTGCAGAGCTTTGATTGATAACATAACAATGGAGAAGGACAGAATGAGCTTAGCTGTTGCTCGTCGACGATCACAGAAGAGAAGCATAAATCGATGGAGAGAATGCAGAGATCGTGATAGATCTAAGATGAAATTGAGTCAAGGGTTTGAACTTAATGCAGCAGGAAACTAGAGAAATCTGGCAGCTCACTTTATTGCTACCAATGTGTTAATCCCACTGTCACCTGTGTGATCAGGTGCAAAGATTTCATGCTTATGGATCTTTCAGATATTATACTATCTTATAATTACGTTCACTAATATCAAATTTTAAATTAGGTACCATGTCAAACTATCAGTTGATGATGGGAATGATAGTGTGACTATTGTGGTGTCGACAAAGTCATAGATAAGCCTACCAAGCCGGACGCAGCTGCTATGGCTCTTGATGAGGTTTGTTATTTTCTGACCACCATTTGTCCACTGTCTACAAATGTGATAATCTCTGACCACCCCTCTAACCTCTAACATATTGCAGGTCAACAGTGGTGGCGCCAGGAACTCTCATAGTACCTTAAATAACTTGGCGAGAATGATTCTCCAAGAGATTACCAAGAGGCCAGCTTACCATAAGATCCTACAGTGAGATATATCGAAAAGGTTTAACAGTAATGATGCTCAGAGTAAATAAGTGGCTGCCTCATAATCCAATCTCTCAGTACTCTGTTTTTGTTCTATGTGTGTGTTCTAAGAGATCTTTGTTGAATTAAAAACTATCTATCTAATCTTCAAACTGTTCTATAATAAAAAGGATCAGTTACTTATTTAATACAAAGGTTGCAATGGCTTAACTACATAAGTAGTTACTGATCTCACTATACAAAGACTTTTAGTTCAATTTGATTAGTGTTTGCAATTTCTTACTCTCTACCTTATTTTCTGAGTAAATAAGTTGACCTAAGACTTTAAACGTTCTTCTCATTAAAATTCTCTTTGTGAGATCAGAAAAATGAAAAGAGTTCGTCTTTAGTTTCAGTCAAGGCAAAACAAAGGAAGATAAAATATTTGGAACTGTCACATCTATAAATTACAAAAACGATCAGACCATCAGTATTTCTCATTTTGTATACAAACTGACAAGAGATCATCCTTAGTTTAAGTGCTGCAAATCAGTGGTCCATATTTACAAAATACAAAAGTGATACTTGGAAAACAAGTAATCTTTTTCATTTTTTATCTTCTGGAAATTTTACCTCCTAAGAAAAAGATGTAACATAATTTTATTTCTAGACTAGGGGAGACACGTGCTTCGTGTGATATTTGGTAATTTGTTTGTACTATTTTTTAGAGGTTTTACCTTGGTTCATAGGGTTGTTTTCGTGTTTGTGTGTGGTATTTTCTACGTATCATCATCCTGAAGTTGTGGTATTTTTAAAGATTTGTTTTTTAGATTAGTGTCTATGTGTTTGTTTTGATTGAATGTAAGAGTGTGCGTGTGTGATATATATATATATGTATATCTACATGTGATTTAACAAATTATTATATAATGCACAAGGTATACTTTAACCATTAAGTTGTTATGTATATTTGGTAAACTGAAGTTTCTTTCGTTATAGAATCAAATATCCCATAGTAAATTTAATTCAAATTAATAACAAAAAATCAGAAAATTTAATACTACAGTATCCAAGAAATATCATATATCAATTAAATTTAGTTAAATAATCTGTCACCACAATTAATATATATTTCTTTTAGGTTTTGAATAAAATTTTATGATTGTAATTATATAATATTTTCAGAATCTTGATTTTATAGCATATCAAATAAATTTCTTTTCCAGAAATTATACTTTCATCAAAAAAATATTTTTTAAAAAAAAATATTCCAAATTTGAAATATAATGCAAGGTAATATTTTTCTATACAACTACGAATACAATGTTTTGAAGTATTTTGAATTTATTTAAACTAAATAATATGTTTAGTTATAAAATTATGAAATATACTAAAAGGATAATTAATAAGATACATTTTTAGACACAACATGAAAATATAAATTATTCTAAGAAAATATCTTTTATATATTATAATTAAATATATTTTTAAATGGATTGAAGGCTAAATGACCCAAAACTTGATTTGAAATGCAAAAGTAAACCCAAACTTGAATCAAATGCAAAAGCAACTTAAAAGGCTGTTGAAATTACAACCAACCCCTTATGAACAAACAAAAAAAGAGTTTTTTTTTTACGTTTTTAGCCCTCGCAAGTCGTCTGCCCAGACGACTTTAAACTAAGTCGTCCAGACGACTTAGTTTGAAGTCATCTGGGACAGTTTTTCTTAAAAATAATTTAAAAATTGTGTAATAAATATTTTGATAAATGAAAAATTGGAATTATGTAATTAACATATGTCTTAAGAGATATAAATTAATATATAACAAAATTCAGTTGTTTTCAGCATAGATGAGTGAAAGTAGTGAGTCATGATATTCTTTGGTTTAGGTTTCACCAACATATGTTG
>CAKOAT010397377.1:4321-41678 GCA_932364175.1 Eruca vesicaria subsp. sativa
ATTTACGCTTTTCAAAACTCCAGGCCGGACATACCTCTAATGCTGCCCTCAGTTCATCTAACTTGGGTCCCAGCCCAAGCGGCAGATTCAACTCCTCCCAAAACGCTTTGTATTGGTCATGTTCAAAACTTTCTGTTGGCACTGGATCTGTGTTTAACCCAGTGATCTCACCAAATTCGAGTAAGCTAAACCTGATAGGCTCATCACCAACTAGACTCCAAATCTCCTTCAAGTATACTCGAAGCTGTCGACATAGTAGATAGTGGACAGTCCTACCAGACCACACGCTTTTGCGTTCAGCTAGCTTCACAATAATTCCAAGAGGACCCTGCCTCATGTGATCCCACACATCCTGTCCTATTGCTTCTCTGACGTTAGAGAAATCTCCCATCTGCAAATTGTGATTAATCTCTTTATTTTCTAGATTAGAAGCCCCTTCAGCGTAAAGTCGTGGAGGATAATCCCGTGCTTGATCTTCAGAAATAGCCATCTGATCCTAAAACACATATATAGATAAATCAGCCGCAATAGAAACAAAACTCAGCAACAACATAATAAATAACCCAGCNTCAGCCACAACATAATGTATAACTCAGCTACAGTAATCAATAACTCAGCCAAAACATAATCAATAACTCAGTCGGATCATAATCAATAACTCAGCCACTTCATAAATCAAACTCAACTCAGCCACACTATACAATAACTCAGTAACAACATAATCTATAACTCAGACACGACGTAAATCAAACTCAGGCACAACATACCTGAGAAGATGAGAAGATGATGTCGTAGATACGATTACGTCGAAACTTTTGCGGAGAAGAGGATGTCGACGAAGATGAGATCGGAGACGGTTAGTGTTTAATGAGGTCGACGAAGATGATTTAAGATATCGGAAACACCGTTTGAAACGAGAGTATTAGCTGTGACGGAGATGATTTCGGGATTTCGTAATCGGTTAGGGTTTAACGATAGTTGTGACGGAGAAGAATGTAACATTAAGACTTTTTTTTTTGTTCACCGGAGATATGGGACTGTTGATTTTCCAGTGTAACTGATGACACAAATTAGTTAGTGACGTGGATTGTCAAATTATGATGTGGATTTAATAATTAAAATTTATATCAATAGTAACAAAATTAAACAAGAATGTTTATTGTAATTTACTAGGAGTCTAAAACCATTCTAGTAATTTTTAGAAAATATATACTATTCTAATCGTATACAAGTTTTTGTGTATCATTCTAGTAATTTTCTCTTATTTCATTCTCTCCTATAAAATAAGTTGTAAAGATAGCTGAATGACTTCACGTCTTTCGGGACTGCTGCCACACTTCTCACGTATGAAAGCAGGGACCATCTTTAAATTACAATCGTAAATTCATATATTTATATGGTGACTCTACAGCTGGTGCATATCTGTGAACAGCTGTTATGGTAAATAGTCAAAAGCAGCGGACTCGTGCTATATAACATTTCGAAGTTTAAATCATGGATCAAAAGTGCCAGTTGTAAATTGTAATATTCTAATAATCTGTAAATTCTTGATTTATTTCCCTTCATTTAATTCCTAGCTTTTTGAAGTAAATGAGAATAATAAATAAAGTTGGAAATGAGAGTAATTAATAAAGGTGGAAAATGAGAGAAAATGAAACATTAGAGTTACTTTCATAAATTTTAGTTTTCGCTATTTAAAAAAAAAAACAACGAGAACTCTTCTCTCTCTAATAACAAAAGCTTTCGATTCTTTTTAACGGTGAAACTCTAACTCCGGCATGGTTATTCCGACGCTCGTGACTTCTTCCTTTTCCCTTCATTCTTTTTTTTCGCTTCCTTCCATCCTACTTGACGGTGGTCGAGATGCTCGATACTCTGGCTCGGCAAATCTACTTTATGTTTTGCTCTTGAAACAAATAATGGTGAGATCCGGTAAGATCGGGAGTAGCAGCGAGACCAACGAGACGGTGGTGCGGAAGGGAGTCGGCTTTCACGGCTAACGGAGAAACCATATCTATTTTTCCTTTTCGAGATCTCCAGAGACTCCGGTTCAGCGACGGCACATGGCTTCAGGAAATGTCTTCTCCACCTTGGATCTACGATTCCTCGTGACGGTGAGATAGACAGAGAAGGGTTTTGACAGTGAATGGAAATAGAAGGATCTGCAGATATAAGTACCCGTTCTCGGAGATCACACGAATCACGCAGACAAAGTAGATAACAAGATATTACACTAGTGGTGTTTCGTGGTTGTGCTTTTATTCCCTCGAGCAAAAAGCTACAACCTTTTGATGGTACCGCTTCTCTGAAAGCTCGTATTAAGTACATCAACCCGCATTTTTCGTAGCTGAAGCCCGACTTTCATTCGGATTTTGTGCTCGTTTTAGGCTGAGGGTCACAGTGTTGAAGACCAGTATGACGAGACTCCCTCGATAGTGCACCTATGGTGAAAAAGCTAAGTGACCATGTACTTTGAAGCCAAATTTTTAGGGTCGTTTATGTAGTCTTTAATTGGTTCGGGTGTTGTTCTTAGTTAATGTTGTTTAGTAAACATTGCTGTACCATGAGGTCGAATTTTAGGTGGTTTAAGGGGTGGATTGCTTCGGGTCGTGGAGTGATTTCATCCCACCGTGGTTAAAAAGTACAATGAAGGATGTTACATTGCGTTGGTTCCAAGTAGTGAATAAGGGTGTAGCAAGACTACTTCATTGTATATGTGGTAGAAATCTTGTTTGATCATAAGCTTTGTACCAAGAATTGGTGAAATGAAAAATTGTTGTTGAGCCAGAAAAAAAAAATGTTACTCTCATAAAATGTAACGCAACAATGAGTGTTAGTTTTCTTTTAAATGAATAGTAATTAGAGTAAATGCAGGAAAATATTTTTTCACCTGATTGGTAGTTTCACAGCGTAAGTAGGAGTAACACATATTCCACTAAAATAGTTGCGTTAAATATACCTTTGAGTTAAAGCCGAAATTAGAGATCCAAAATTAAAATTTATATAAGTTGGATTTACTGAATGGTAGTATGTCAGCATGTAAAGACCATAAGAGAATACATTTATTGTATGATAGTCACAAATATTTGTTCAAGAGATTATTATTATTATTAGTTTTTGACAGCGAAAGCAAGAGATTTTTATTTGTAATGTAATAAATCGCAGAGACAAACATGAAAATGCGTGAATGAAACATGTTAAACGAAACATAAATTGGTCTGCTTAGCTCTAAAGATGACATTATCGTATCTGGTTCCCTTCAGGTTAGAAATTAATTTTGATGACCATTTTGACCCTTCCAGCTACTTAAACCTACGGCTGCCTCACCTATGGCCGTCTCGTGTCTGCGTGTCAGAAGCCACTTGTTCTCCATTGGAAAAAAGGATAGTTTGTGAGTTTTCCAGTTCCCTAACGCGTAAGCGTGAGAAGACTATGCTTATTTTCGTGACTGAAATTCGAAGAGTCGCATTCATTTCATTTCCCCAACCACATATTTTTCTCTTTTTCCAATTTAGATAACCCGAAATTTTCCCCGCTTAGCTTTCGGGTTTGCTTTCTCTGTTGAGATGGAAGAAACACATCTACCTCCTAGAATGTTTGCCTTTGGTGAAGAACCCTTGGGAAACCGAGTCAACTCATATCACAAGATCAGGAAGACAAAACCAATTATCGAAGCTCTTGAACCCGATGAGTTAGAGTTTTCACGAAACTCCACCTTTGGGAAGATTCTGGCCATTGAAGAGAACCTCCTTTCTCCGGCGCGTTTGGGCAGTACATTGTTGTTAGACTTCTCAAAGTAAAAAAAAAGTACGAGATTTGGTTTCTGTTTGCCAAAAAACCCGTCAGACCGGGAGTATGCCATTGTTACGGGGCTGATTTGTGGTAAGCTTCCAGAACCTACCAAAAAGAAGAGAAACCCTTTGAAAAAAAATCTCTACTGGAATGAATTCATGGGATCTCTCAAGTTTTGTACTGTTGACACAACCATCAATATGTTGAAGAAAAATGTTGTAAAAAATAGAGACGCCCAAATCAAATTTGCGTGTCTGGCCATCACTTCATCAATTCTATTCCCATCCTCACACACTCCTCACATTATTTCGGAGCATGTTGAACTCATTAGAGATCTTGATGAGTTTTTAGCATACCCGTGGAGAAGAGCTTCATTCCACACCCTTGTTACCTCAATTATTGGTAAGGATGAAATTTCCCAATCTCAAGCATCTATTGCAATTCGTGGGTACGTTGATACAAGTCAACTAGTACTTCTAGCAGCAATCACACAGCTGATGGAAGAAATCACACATTCCGAGCCTATTGTTATTATGAAATCCGATAGCGATGGTGAGACACCTGATGAAGAAAATGTTATTACGAAATACAAACCGATCCAACCTACTAAGTATTTTCTCATTTCTAGACACGCAAAGACATTGATACCAAGGATCATGTATATTGTATACCCTAACTCTGTATAGAGCATGCTAAGAACTGATTTAGCGTCTAATTAACATAGTTGCTTGTAAGTAGTCATATTTTTCCCTCATCATTCAGGAGACGTAGCATGAAATGTATATAAATGTGCCTGCTTTCCTATGACTGTTAGTTACCAAACCTAATGTTATCAACTAATTCAAATAATTGAAATGCTAACAATATAATAGCCACCCATTTTGTTGACTAGTTGTTAAGTCTAATATACTCTCGCTAACACGAATCGTAACCGACGTTAATGTTTTTGCCTACTAATACAACATGATATCCAATGTACGTTACTACATAACTTGTTTCCAACGGTTTTTCACCCATATCACATCTCCCTTGATTGTGTTGAGTTGTGATGAGTTTAATAAGAGATGAGGAGGTTTACAAAGGGAAGGATAAGAGAATAAGAGGATGTGCATATTTAGGGTGATGGTAGGGACTGTACAGATGGTACGGCTGTACTGTACGGGCCATCTTACCCGACTTGGTTTGGTTCGACTTTAGACTTCATTTGGCAAATATGAAAATTTAGGGTGTTGTGTACGGACATTCTTGGTCCATACACAATAGTTACCTTCGTGAAATGGTAACTTATGACACAAGGAAATAGATGGTTAAAGGCTCTAAATGAAGAAGAAGGTTTGTCTGCTCGGTTAGATAAGGGAGGAGGTTACCGTTTGAAGATAAGCTAGCTTGGCTTGACAGGCTGGTCTCGGCTGGCAAGGAAAGCAAGATGATCTGGTCAAGATGCCAAAAGCATTAAGCATGTGATCAATCTCCTCCATTCATTTCAAACCAGCGTTCCACCACTTTATTGACTCCACATGCTTCGGTCATTAGCTCCTCTTATCCATTTCGAAAAACCCATGTAAAGCTGATTATATATTGTAACTTCATCTCATTAATAAGATCATACAGTTCTTAAGCATTCAAGATTATAATCTCTCCAAAATAGTAACTTAATCTTTTAGTCTATTTTCTTCATTCTTTGTCTCAGATCTCTTCTGAACCTCACCCTAATCTCCTCTAAACCTTAAACACTTAAAAATATCATGGTATCAGAGCCAGGTTAGGAAGATTTGGGTGTTGTAGTTTGTGTTATTCAAGAGTTCAAGCGTGAAGCTTTGAAGATCAAGGTGGTGTTCTTGGCAGTTCTTGTGTTTTGCGGTTGAAGATCTCGACTAAAGCTAGCTCCTTTTACCTTTTCCATGGAAGAACAAGGTTAAAGGTTGTGTCTTTTTTCGAGTTGAAGGTTCTAGTCTAAAGGTTTGAGCTTTGTGAAGAAGATCCAAGTCCAGTCAAAGAGAAGGGACAACAATCATCACATGAAGATTCCGGTTACTCTCAAGAAAGGTAACTACTTGCTTTGGTCTCGTTTGGTGGTTGGGAGTAAGGGTTTATGGAGTTATATCACACCAGGTGAAGCTTCAAAACTCATTACCAATGAAAGCGATTAAGAATTGATCACTAGTGAGGTTGATAAGTGGAAACAAGACGATATGTTGGTAATGGCTGTTCTCCAGAGCTCGCTTGATACATCTATCTTAGAGGCCTATAGCTACTGTGAAACAGCTAAGGATCTATGGGACACACTCAAGAAAGTGTATGGAAACATTTCAAACCTCAGTAGAGTGTTTGAAATAAAAAGGGCAATCAACAACTTGCTTCAAGAAGACATGAAGTTCACAAAACACTTGGGAAAGTTCAGAGCTTTATGGTTAGAGCTAGAGATGCTGAGGCCAAGCACTGTTGATCCAGATGAGCTGCGTGAAAGAGGTGAACAAGACAAGGTGTTCAGATTGTTACTAACCTTGAATCCCACCTACAATGATTTGATTAAGCACATCTTGAGAAGTGGGAAGCTGCCAGATCTTGAGGATGTTTGTGCACATGTTCAGAAGGAACAAGGGTCACTTGGACTCTTTGGAGGGAAAGGAGAGCTGTCTCTTGCTAACCAGGCTGAAGGACTGCAAGCTTACAAGGCAATGAGCAGCCGGTTTGAAAAGAGGAGGTTTAATGGTACTTGTGATCACTGCAAGAAACCGGGGCACAAGAAGAATCAGTGCTGGATTCTTCACCCACATTTGAAGCCAACCAAGTTCATGAAGGACAAAGAAGCAAGAGATCATCTCTTAAGCTGGTCAAGTGATCAGAATGGTGGTGGGTCAAGTGTTGCGAGTTCCAGCAAGGGAAATGAAGGTGAAGGTCGTGATGGGATGTCTATGATGGTTCAAGCTTCTCATCAGGCAAATCAAAACACCCAAAGGTTTAGTGACAATGAGATGGTTAGGAGATCAGACATTGATGCTCTAATCAAAATCTTCAAGGATAATCAAATTTGCTAAATCTATTGGATACTCCTTTAGTGTTTCCATGATTGAATCTGATAGCTTAGATAACTCTCGGATTAAGTATGAACCAACTAGTATCTTATGATAGTATATGATTGCTTATAAACCTCTTAGAACTATTGATCAATGTTATAATGATTGGTGTCGATCTAAACCATTAGTAATTGACTCTGGTGCCTCTCATCATATGATTAGTGACACTAGACTCATTAGAGATATTGAACCTGCTTCTGGTCAATTAATGATAACTAATGGTGATAAAATTCCTATTAGAGGTATATATAATCTGAAACTGTTTGATAAAGAGTATATATATGCCTTATTTTACTTCAAATATTTTATCTGTTAAGAAATGTACTAATGATCTTCATTGCAACGTTATCTTTAGTTCTAATGATGTGAAGTTTCAAGATATTGAGAGCAGTAGATTGATTGGGAAAGGAGTAACCAAGGGAGATTTATACATGCTTGAAGACCTTAGTCATGTTCTTGATTATACTTGCTTGTTTACTTCTGTTTCTATGATGTATAAAGCTACGTTGTTGCATGCTAGGCTAGGTCATCCCCATAGTAGAGCTTTGAGTTTAATGTTTCCAGAGATTTTGTTTTAAAATAATGAATGTGAGGCTTGCATTTTAGGCAAGCATTGTAAGGCTGTTTTCCCAAAATCTAGTACCACTTATGAATGTTTTGATTTAGTTCATTCTGATGTTTGGTTAGCCCCTTGTGCATCTAGAGATAACCATAAGTACTTTTTCATATTCATTGATGAAAAGTTTAAGTATACCTGGATAACATTAATACCATCTAAAGATAGGGTGCTTGAAGCATTTAAAATTTTTCAAATTTAAGTGACTAACCATTTCATTGGCAAGTTAAAAAATTTTAGGTCTAATAATGCTGGAGAATATACAAGCAATGCTTTCAAACAACACCTAGCTCAACATGGGTTCTTCATCAAACTAGCTGTCCCTAAACTCCACAACAGAAAGGTGTGGCTGAAAGAAAGAATAGACACCTTATGGAGGTTGCAAGATCGATGATGTTTCACTCCAATGTTCCTAAGAGATTCTGGAGTGATGCTGGGACTTATGCTTGCTATCTCATCAATCGAATTCCAACCAAGATACTGGATGATCAGTCTTCTTTTGAGGTATTAAACAAGTACAAACCTCCTTTAGACTATCTGAGAGTGGTTGGTTGTGTGTGCTATGTACTGGTTCCGAGTGAGATGAGAAAAAATCTTGAAGTCAAGAGCACCAAGGCAATGTTCATAGGATTCTACTACTCAAAAGGGGTATAAGTATTGTGATCTAGCTAGTAGAAGAGTTCTGGTATCAAGGGATGTTAAGTTAGTGGAAACAAAAGGGTACTATGAAGACAAGAAGTGGGAAGATCTTGAGGAGTTAGCCAAAGAATCTGATAGATCGGCTAACCTAAGGATGATACTAGAATGACTTGGGATTAATCTAACCCAAGATCCTAAGGATGGACGAGGAGTGCCAAGGAGGACTTAAGAAGTTCATGAAACCAATTAGTCACTCAACCTTGATCATGAAGGGGGCGGGGGGAGTGAACCTGAACCTGAAGTTGCTACTCAAGAAGAAGGAGAAGAAACTACAGGATGCCATCATGAAAGTGGTGGACAAGAAGAGGTCAGTCAAGGAGAGACTAGTGAAATGCCTGGTTTCCAAGAAGAAGCAGGACCAGTTACTGAACAGCCATTGCGGAGGATTACAAGGATAAGGTATCCTCCATCCAATTGGGTTAATACCAGAGTATATTACAATGCAAGCCGTGGAACATCCATCTCAAGCTGTATATTCATTCTCTCAATACCCTAAAGAGAATTGTACATTCATGGTGAATTTGGATGAAAGCTTTGTGCCAAGATCTTATGAAGAAGCAATGGCTGATAAAGAATGGGTGGAATCAGTGGCTGAGGAAGCTGATGCTATGATTAAAAACGAGACATGGTATGAGAGTAAGCTTCCTAAGAGAAAGAAGGCTGTGACGAGCAGGTGGATATTCACTATCAAATACAAAGCTGATGGAACCATTGATAGGAAGAAGAACAGGTTGGTTGCAAGAGGTTTTACTCAAACCTATGGTGAATACTATATTGATACCTTTGCTTCAGTGGCTAAAATTCACACCATCAGAATTGTATTGTCTCTTGCAGTTAACCTTGAGTGGGGCTTATAGCAAATGGATGTGAAGAATGAGGTTTACATGCACCCTCCTTCAGGTCTGGAACATTTGGTAAAGAAGGGCAATGTGCTGAAGTTGAAAAAGACTATTTATGGTCTCAAACAATCTCCAAGAACTTGGTATAACAAGCTGAGCACTACTCTGAATGGGATAGGATTCATGAAATAGAAACTCGACCACACGCTCTTCATTCTCACTGCTCCCGCAGGTATTGTGGTCCTTCTTGTGTATGTTGATGATATCATCATCACAGGAAGTGATAAGGCTAGTATACAAGCAACTAAAGACTTCTGAAAGTCTGTCTTTGAAATTAAATATTTGGGAGAGATGAAATACTTCATTGGTATTGAGATATGTAGATCCAAGGAAGGTTTATTTCTGTCCCAAAGAAAGTATACACTTTATCTCTTGAAAGATGCAGGTATGCTAGGAGGAAAGACAGCTAAGATGCCTTTAGAAGATGGATACAAGGTTCCACGTGAGGGGGAGATTGAAGATAGCAAACCATTCCATGATGCCAAGCTTTATCGGAAGCTTGTTGGTAAGTTGATTTATTTAACTATTACCCTTCTTGATATAGGCTTTATCGCAACTGTCAAGGCTTTTACTGTTTCCAGGTGCAAAGGGATCTCACAAATAGCTCGTCCCACTGATTTAACAGTCATGACGATTTTATTGATTGGAGCTCACGCTGTAGACGGTCTTTTTGGTTGTAAGACAACCACTCCTCTTCTTCTTCCAGACGCCGCCAAGAAATTGGCTGTTAAAATTTATGAGGAATTTTTGAACTAACTTTGTTGTTTTCGCATTATCTTTCTCTTTAGTACTTTGGTTTTTGTCTTTTGTTTCAGAGTCTGGCAACATTATAAGCTTTATCTAAGTTATTTTCTTTTCGTCTACTAGCGCCCGTAGATGCTATGAGAATAGAAATCCTTGTTTATCCTATCATTGAATGTTATTCTCGTATACCTTAACGAACATTAACTTAATGGTTTAACCATTAACATCATGTTATGTCAATACATTATAGTGGGAATCAAAATTCGAACTGTCGTTTTCCATTGAATTAGAAACGTAGGGTAAACCCTAGTTTCCCAGAGGTCCCAGTTATCTGTTGAACCACACGCTAAGCAATCAAGAACAAGAAGTAAAAAGACGATGATATACATACGAATTAGAAAGAGAGCAAATAGAAGTCTTATTACGATTCTTCTTATGAGCGTTACAACAAGTTAGGAGCCTTGGCTACAAGAGATGACTATGAGATCCTAGTTCTAGCAACTTAGGACTGTGGACACCCTAATTGAGACGCACCTCGAATAACAAAAACGGAAAATTACCTAAATGCTCTAAGTGCTAAATTTGCTCAGTCCTTGTCTCTCTCGCCTTGAACTCCTTATATACTCCTTCCAAAGTTGGTTTACGCTTTCCACTTCGGCCCTTAAGCCGTCATAGCCCAAAAATGGAGATTTTCCATTTTTTCCTATCTTCATGATTATCTTTGGAATTTTAAATTTTATCTGCGGAAACTTCACATTTATCTTCTCTTGCGGGCCAAGGATAAACCGCATAGGATCTATGGTCTTTTTGAATAAAAAACCGTAAGTGGGCTTCTAGTAGTGTATTAGACCTCTTTGGGCTGTATTTTGACTCGAAACGTTTTTACGGTTTCTTTTTGATAAAAACGAGCTTTCCGTGGTTATTAGCGTAAAGTCTGAACAATAAATCTGATCAATAAAGAAAGAGTAATAGTTCAATTGTGGCCTTTAGGAGATTGCATGAAAGAGTAGATGAGAATCTATGGACTCGTGTTTAGTTTGGTTACTACGTAGCGACCGAGTGTGTACGTGCTCGGTCGCTACGTAGCGACCGAGCGTTTACATGCTTGGTCGCTACGTAGCGACCGAGCTTTGGCTTGAGCTCGGTCGCTAGGTAGTGACCGAGCGTGTACGTGCTTGGTCCCTACGTAGCGACTGAGCTTTGGCTTGAGCTCATGTAGTGACCAAGCCTGTACGTGTTCGGTCGTTACGTAACGACCAGTTTTGGGCTTTTGTTTGATACTTGGATGTAAACTTCGTCGTAACCATTTAGGCGGACTTTATATCTAGAAATCGCAAATAAAATTTTATGACAAATAAATATTAAAAAGAAAATCGGAACTTTATGCTTATACCTCTATAAATAGTTAGCTATCATCCTTTACTTTCGTCACACTTCCTTTCTCTCCATAATTCTCTTCGATCTTGCCTGAAGATGTCTTCCTCTCAAAACGAAAAGAGAAGTTCTGATGTTGAGATGGCCGAAGCTACTTCCCAGGCCCCCGTGATGGTTTCTTCCGATGGAGCACCGGCTTGTGTTGCCGACTTTCTTTCGTTCCGAGAGAAGTTAGCCCGCCGCAAGGCTGAGAAGGAACCCATCCATGTGGACGTCAAATTTCTGTCCGCGTCCGCTTCTATTGTTACCCTGACACATGGGCATGAGGCTTTGATTACTCAAGGGCAAGCCGGGATGGGTACTTCGTTCGTGTTGGACGTCCATCCCTCTGGTTTATCTACGACTCCGATACCCGTTGACGATAAGGAAAAAGATCCTAGTATTGCGTGCTCCTAGTGCTACTCTGCTCATTCCGTTGAAGGGAAGGAAGAGTAAGTGCACCAGGGGCAACGGCGGGGATTCCTTGCAGCAAGAGGGATCGAGCCTAATGCAAGGTTCCCGTGGGAAGGTTCGCCCTTTATCCATTTATTTTTGAGATATTGGGTTCCTTTTAGCCTTATTCCTTCTCGTGTTTCTTAATGTGGCCTTATCCCGCAGTTTGTGTCGCTTATCGATGGTATGATCAATGATTGCTGTACCGAGGTCAGTCGTCTTGCGAAGAAGTTGCTGGAGGCATGGACCAAATTGTCTGAGTTCGAAGTTATGCTGAAAGCTGTCGAGGGATCTCACGCTACGAAGGTTTCTAAGCTTGAGGCCCAGATCGGCGAACTTGAGAGGGATCTTGGGAAGACAGCATGTTCTTTGATTAAGGAAAAGAAGGCAAAGAAAACCAAGTCCTCGGAGGTATGTTGACTTCAATGTCAGATCGAGAGTGATGAGGTGTCGGCAAACCGCACGGTTGAGGAAGCTAAGGTCGCTCTCCGTCCTGAGTTTCAGGCTCGTCTAGCGAAGATTTCCAACTCTCTTGGTTCGCTCGAGTGCATTCACAACATGGGCTTGGACTTGATGACCGTGGATGGTGGGATAGCTGTGATCTAGGCACTTCAGGGCGAGGCTCCCTCGTCCTAATAGGCTGAGGGGGACAAGTTGTCCGCCCGCAGAGCAGATCTGGTGGTTGCGGACGGGAGTTTCGAATTTGTCCTGACTGACCTGAAGTCCGACTGTTTTCTTCCAACGTGTTCAGTAGACACAGAGGGGTAAGATTCTATGGTTGGAGACGTTTAGGTTCCAGATGATGATCAAGGGGTTGCTATCTCTTTTGAGATATTTATGGCCGTTTTATGGCTGTGTTTATGTTTTTTTTGGGACTGGCCGCTTGTAGCTTTGAAATTCTGCTGCTTTGCAGCTTTTTATTAATTGATAATTAGCTTGCGTTTTAAGAGTGTGTTTTTATTCGTATGAATGTAGAGGGAAGAATATGAGTTGTCGTCTCATAGTCTAACTCTGTTTGTAGATCATCCTATTCGTTTTCTCATTTTGGGGTGTTTAGAATATTGTGAGCGTTTATATGTGAACGAAGAGATATGGCTTTAGGATCTCATTTCATGGATTGAGACGTTAGAGACATTAAGGTAAGACCTAGGTTTACTGTAGCTTTTAAGGCTTTGCGATGACTAGTCGGCTTTCATTTTGCCTATTGCAATTTTAATCTGATTCCATACCAATTTAGTGTCCGCGATAGGATATTAGTTTATACGACTCGTTTGGCCGGAATCGAGCATCTCACATGAGAAAAATTTTAATTCGCCTGGAAGTGCTGACCAAAAGTTCGGATTTATTTTATAGCACTATTAGCCTTGTGTTGGGTGTATGAGAGATATCTCTGCGAGATAACTAAGTCTGTTTAGGGCTGTTACGAGTTTGTTGTGATCAACACAAGAAACCAAGGTGGTGAATATTTATTTGGACCTTCGTGAAGAATTTTGGGGGTTTTATAGTCGCAGATGGATTTTTGAGTATTTAGGATTCAAAAACGTTTTCTTTGAGTATTGGCGACCTCTCGCTATGTTGAAGTTGGTTTGTTTTTTTTTTTGTTTTTTTGGGCTGTGTTTTACGATAAGATCGTTTTCTGGTTGCGGTTGTGCGGATTTGCGTTGTGTTGTATGAGAAAGTTTCGAAAATTTTGAGTTTTGCGTGAAATATTTTAAACTTTTGGGAGTATACAAGTATATGTATAAGTACCTACTCCCCCATTTTTTAAAAAAGGGGGGACAGCTGATCTCGTCTTGCGGCGAGTTGCACACATACCTTTTTGGAGGGATCAAGCCATCTCGTAGTTCAGTATAAGTGTCGCGTAGTTATAATATTTTTTGAGGTGCACACTATAAGAAAACATGGTATATTCTGATGGAAATTCCGACGAAAAGGAGTTTCTTCAGAATTTCGTCGAAACGTTTTGACGGCATTCTGAGGAAGCCACATTTCATCGGTATAATTCAACGTTATTCTGAGGAAAATATATTCGATGGAATATACCAAGGATAATTTGAGGGTAAATTATAACCGTTCTAGAGCCGTTGTGAAATTTTAAAAATTCCGACGATAATCATGTTTCCGTTGGAATTTCGTCGAAATATAACGATGAAAATCCGAGGGGAATTTATAGCCGTTATAGAGCCATTGGGAAATATTAAAACTTCCGACGAATCTCATGTTTTCGTCGGAATTCCGTCGGAAAGTCGTCCGGATTGTCGGCAATATGTCATCTATAAATACAAGCATCCCTCATTTTCTTCATTCACTTAATATTCTCATCCTCTCACTTACTATTTACACACGTATCTCATTAAAAAATATGTCTTCTTCAAATTATTATCGTTGTGAATTGATTGACCTCATTTAGATCCTGACACGAGATTTTTTACGGAAGAATTCCAAAAAGATATAACCGAAGTCATGGGGTTAGTTCAACGAAAATTGGAAGCAAAAACGGGTATGTTAAGATGTCCTTGTTCTACTTGTAAAAATAAGGTTATAAAAGAGTGGGATGTTTAGACGCATCTATATTTGAACGAGTTTACACAAAGTTACAAAATTTGGTATCATCATGGGGAAACTGATTATGATTATGGTAGTACTAGCGAATTTAAAACTGCGGATAGGTTAGGAAAAAAATTAGAACGGATGTAGATTATGGTGTAGGTACTAACAGAGAACGTTGAAAAATACCATGCGGGGTAATCTGGATCGTCATAATCAACCTGCAAAAATAAAAAGAACTTTGAAATTAGTCATAATAACAGCGAACGTTGAAAAATAAAGAGAACATTGTAATACATTTTTTCTCAACCACTTAATAAAGTGTTGATCTTTCTTTCGGTCTATCTCATTTGTAGATATACCCGTGATTGCTTCTTCGACTTGAGAAACAAATTGGATGTAAAATTTTATGTTAATCAATTCAAAAAATATATATGTGTGTGCAATTATAAGTTTACTTATATATGTTTAACTACCTTTCAAAATAGCGAATCAATGCATGCTCGCAATAGAGAAGAATATAAATGTGTGCAATATGGAGGTCTTCATCACTTGACCACCAAAACTCTTTCAATTTTCCACCAAATCGCCCAATTTGGCCAAAGATATCTTGAACATTTTTTTTTCCAAATATGCCGGCACACCACCACCATCATCATATCTTCTTAGAACTCGTTTCCGGTTACGTACTTTCGGTGCGAAGTAATATGATGTGAAGTGTGATGTTTCTTCCGTCAAACTTCTAGCAACTATAGAACCTTCAACTCTTGCGAGGTTTTTAGCTTTTCCTTTCAAAATTTGCATGGCACGCTCATACTGATACATCCATCCGTATTGTACATGTCATCGAATCAATGTCTCATACGGGAGGTGGACAACTAGATGCTCCATGACATCAAAAAATGTTGGCGAAAATATTTTCTCCAAGTTGCTTAGTAAGATGGGAGTGTTCTCATGAAGTTGTTGAACGACATCCTCTTTGAGAGATCGTGTGCTCAGCTCTCTGAAAAATGCTCCAGTTTCTTGTATATTTCAAAAATAAAAACACATTAGTAGTCTTATTATTTATTAGTGCATATGTTTAATATATATTACATGCAAGTGCTTCATGTACTTTTATTAGCAGTAGCTCCGTAAATGCAAAGGGAAGTAGTCTTTGCATAAAGACATGACAATCATGACTCGTCATACTGGAGAACTTTTGACATTTTTCAACATACCTATCAGGGAACTTCACTTCTGATGCCACCTAGTTGATCAACGCCCACTTTTAATCTGATGACAATTTGAATATTGGATCTAGAATTTGGCCATTACTTTTTATATATGTAAGTCACTTCTTGCGCAAATATCAGGTAAGTCCAACCTCAGTTTTATGTTGTTTTTCATCTTCCTTGGGACATTCAATACTATGTTCAGGATGTTCTCAAAAAAATTATTCTCTATATTCATCACATCGAGGTTGTGACGCAAAAGAAGATCTTTGGCAAATCCCAAATATACTCTTCTTGAGCCAGTTGTGCTGAACACTGTAAAAATCAACCATATTACTGGGAACATGCCAATTACCACCATGAGGAACGATTTCTAGAGCACAGTAGTAATCGATTTGCACTTCAATTTGTTCTCCAGTTAAATATGGAGGAGGAGTGTGTCTCATAACTCTTTTGTGACTGAACAATATCTTGTTTCTTCTTTATGGATGGTGAATGAGAAGAAATCGTCGGTGATAATAGAACCAAATTGTCTTCCTACCATTCTTCAACTGAAACGCATCTGTCATTCTATTACAATATGGACAAGATAATCTCCCATGTGTAGTCCGTCCAGACAACATCCCATATGCAGGAAATTCATTTATGGTCCATAGAAGCATCGCTCGCATCGTAAAATTTGTTTTCGTTGAACAATCATACGTCCTCACCCATGTTGACCACAAATCTTTCAACTCTTTTATCAGAGGTTGTAGACAAACATCGGGAGACCTTTTGGATGCTTCAGACCAGGTATTAATATGGTCATCAATAGAAAATCCCGTCGCATGCACATCTCCGATGGCAGATTGTATGGCGTAAGAAAGACTGGCCACAATGAATATTGTCTCCCTGACATTCCAAATGGACTAAATTCATTTGTGTATAATCCAAGATACAGATTTCGGCTATTGCTAGCGAAATCTGGATGTAATTTGTTAAATTGTTTCCAAGCTCTTGCATCTGATGGATGAGGCATCTAATCCTCCGTTTAATAATGCTCGGCATGCCATCTCATCCCTCCAGCAGTCTCCTCAGATTGGTACAATATTTTCAATCTGTTTGTAATTGGTATGTACCACATCCTTTGGTACAGTACCCTATTTCGCCCTCATCCTTGTGGTTTGAATCGTGCCTTCTTGCAGAATCGACATTCTTGTAACTTCTCATCATCTCCCCAGTAAATCATGCAATTGTCAATGCAAACTTTTATCATCTCTGAAGGCAACCCAAGACTATAAATCAATTTCTGAATCTCATAATAAGAATTAGTAGACACATTGTCTTCCGGAGAATACTCTTTAAACAAGTCTACTCATGCATCCATGCAATTTTCAGGTAGATTGTGAGCGAATTAAATATTCATCATTTTAGTAGTCTACGAAAATTTAGAGAGACCTTCTCTACAACCACTGTAAATTGGCTGCTTCGCAGCATTTAACATTTCATAAAAATTTTTTGCATCTATGTTAGGTTCTTCGACTTCATCATGAGCTACAAATGCATCACCTACCATATCATGAACCCTATCATATTCTACCATATGTTCCTCTTGATGGTAAATATTTTCATTATGCAAATAATCAATCGGTTCATCCTGAAAATTGCTATTACTACTGCTAGATTCATTCCCACAACTATAATCTTCTCCATGTTGAAACCAACTATAGTAATGTGGCTTGAAATCTCTATTTACTAAATGCTTCCATACATTTTCATGAAGGCCTAATTTTAAATTATTGCATTTCCGACAAGGACATAACATCTTACCACTTTCCTGCGTGAGCGGTGTAAAATCTGCTTGATGCATAAATGTCTCCAGCCCTTCGAGAAATTCTTTCGTCACTCTCCCGTTATCATCTCTGTGTGTATACATCAACCACCGCAACTTGAAAATATTTCCATCACCGGTCATTTTTTTCTTTCACGTTTTCAAGTTTTTCTCTTTTACGTTGTCAGTGTTTTTGGTGTGTTTCATTTGAAACCCAAATGACATATTTATAGAAAACTTTTAAAGGTAGTTGGTGACATTTTACCACGAATTTATGAGGAAAACTAGTAGATATACACCCACTACATACACGTTTACAACTAAAAAGTAGTTAGACTCGTTCTTTCCTCGCTAAATGGTTTTCTTGTAAAGTACACATAAATTTAGCGAATATTTTACGAGGAAAAACAGCCTGCCACGTAATATACTCGCTAAGTAACGAGGATTTTATGAGGAAATATTTTCCTTGTTAATTCACGACGAATCTACAATGATTCATTATTTCCTCGTAATATATTCGTAAACACACACATAATTTTATGAGGACCCATTTTCGTCGTTAAATTTTATAGTTAAAAAATTGTTTTTTGTAGTGTAAAACCGTTGCATGCCTCTCAACTTTCGATTCTCTTTACCTTGATCGAACTGTTCAGTTTGTGTTTGCTCATCGCCTTTATTTCTTTGATTCCCAGTACATAAAAAATGGCGAAATTTTGAAATATACAGCAATTACACATTATTTGTAACAAAAAATATAAATTTTTTATAAAATTTAAATATTATGCAAATAATCAAGATTAATTAAATAAAAATATATGTAAAATGTATGATAAAAATATTTACCATAACGTAATAACAGTGTAAATGCATTGAGCAAATTACATGATATTTTAAAATTTAATAAATAAATCTTACAAACAATATAAAAAAATCACGAACAAAGAACGCGAAAACCCTACCTCTGACGGCGCAGGCGACGACATTGGCGATGGAGAGATCTGTCTCAGGTGTGGCCTTCTCTGCTTAAGATCTAATCACTCATTGGTGATAGATTGTCAGGGGATACCACTGGTACGGCTTATCATCGGTGTAACGCAGGTTTTCGTGGCTGGGGAGTGATCCTTGTTGCTCCCTTCTTCACCACGCTATCTGTTTTTACTCATCGATCTGATCTCCTTGAAGGCCTGCTCCTCTGTTTATCGCGAGATACAGAGATCATAGTGGAGTTTCATCTCGTCAGTCACTGACAAATCTCAGTCCTAGCGTTCTTTGACGTGGGACCCTATTTGTTTTGATCGACGAGTTTCCGACATCGACATTGGATTATTTGATCCTTTACCTTCTTCACAAGTGAACGTTGACATTGGATTCTTTGATCCCGACACTGGTCTTCCTGTTCTCTGGTTTTGTTTGCTCTGTTTTTTCCGTATTAAAAACATAGTGCATTTAGAAACAGAGTGATTTCTCCCGGCTTGTTATTGTAGCGAGCATGTGTTCGTTTGGAAATTCAGGAGATGTGAAAGGAAAGGGGCTTTTGGGCTTTGACGAGGAAGCGCCTTTCCAATTAATTGATGATGAGGATACACATGTGCTTCAAGAGTTTAAGCTTTCCTTGATAGGGAAGATACTAAACCCGAGGAAACAAAAGGTTCAAAATTTAATAAACTATATGCCGACTCAGTGGGGAATGCAAGATCGTATTATTGCGAACGATTTGGGTAACGGAAAGTTCTTGTTGAACTTTACTTCAGAAGAAGATCTTAATGCAGTTCTACGACAAGGCCCTTTCCATTATAATTTCTGCATGTTCGTGTTAGTGAGGTGGGAGCCTATTGTACACGATGATTACCCATGGATTATTCCATTCTGGGTTACCATAACTGGAGTGCCTTTGCACCTGTGGACAACAAAGAATTTGGAAGGTTTTGGGAGCACTTTGGGCCGCGAAGATACGCTGGAGCTTGAGGAGGGTCGGATGCTTATAGATATTGACACGCGTAAGCCTCTTAAATTCACAAGAATGGCAATAAATTCAGAGGGAGATGCAGTTACAATTAAGATCGCATATGATATGCTCTTTAAGCATTGTACAACTTGTGGTTTCTTGACCCATGAAAAGGATCATTGTCCTTTGAAACCACCACAAAGCTCTGTTTTTGATCGAGTGGAGCATAAACAGGAGGGGGCTCAGATACTATCAGGGCGCCGCGAGCTTAAACCGAGGCTGAATACTTCTACTTCGAACACTGTGGTTCTCAACCATCAGCAGGAAAATGCTCCCAATAATGCAACAGAGTTACAGTTGAGTCGTCATACTACTGACGTCCATCAATGAACAGATGGGGTCTCCAAAGGCAACGGTGTTGGTCTCTCACACCATGGCAAAACTGATAGGGTGGCACGGAGAACAAATGAGCGATCTAGCAACAGATATGTTCATTGTCCATATGATCGCCATGATAATCATCGCTGGAAGAAGTTTTCTGCTTCAAATGCTTGGAACACTGCAAGGGATGGATCAATGGAGGATCAGAGGGTCTCTGTGAGAGCTGAGCGAAAGCGTGAAGGGGAAGCATCAATTTGGAGAAGTACTGGAAGCCGCCAGAGCTCTACTTTGGCTATTAGGAGAGATAGGAGGGAATGGCGTGAGAAGAGCATGAGTACGCATAATCTGGGCCCTGCTCGGAAGTCAATCGTTGATCAGCATCTTACTTCTGCTGAGCAACAATATGACAGAAGGAACAGTCTCCGGGATAAGCTTGCGACTGATGAAAACCACGTTGCTCGCGTAAGCCATAACGAGGAGTCACGGAGTCACACTCGGGAGAGGGATTCATGAGGTCAGGTTTATGCTGCACGGTCTGAGACTGATGATGGTTCGCCTCAACGCTTTGGACACTGCGATGAAAATCTCGAGACGGTGGTACCTGCCAGGAACAGAGGTCTACGCGGTGAAGGCTTACACAGGGAATCTCGTGGTGGTCCTTATGACCAAGTGAAAGCACGGGATAAGAGTGCTTTGGAGAGTATTGCGGAGAGCCATCATGTTGAGTCCCCAGCGGTATTGGTGAATCCACAGAAGAAACGGCTTGCCAGTAAGATCACATCTCCAAACATGCAGGATAATGTGACTGTTCGTCCTAGAAGTGTGATGCGTTCCTTGACGTCTCATACTGTTTCAGCTGAACCTGAGGATGAGGATGCCCGAGTCATTGACGCTTTATCTGAGATGGGACCTTTATCACATGAGGATGAAGATAGAATGGAGACGGACGATGATCTGTTTGATGACGAACTCTTGGAGTTAGAGGCATC
The DNA here is from genome assembly GCA_932364175.1 of Eruca vesicaria subsp. sativa. NCBI lineage: Eukaryota > Viridiplantae > Streptophyta > Magnoliopsida > Brassicales > Brassicaceae > Eruca > Eruca vesicaria. Next base: position 24,901 of record CAKOAT010397377.1, read on the forward strand.
AGTACCACAACCTTCCTCACGCCAAACTGAGAAGGGTGGTACCTCAAGAAGCTCGAAGGGAGTAAAGAATGGGAACAGGCGTACACCTAGGAAGAAAGAGGTCCTTCGTCGGGGATCTCCACGGCTACGAGGTCTAAGCTCTACTTCTCAGAAGTCCACTGGTGGAAAGCCTAAACCAAAACACCATAGCCATAATGCTAGGGAGGGTCGGTCTAAGACAAATAAAACAAGTGGTTCAGTGGGATCCAAAAACCCACTCCATTTGTATCCATGAGGACACTCAGTTGGAACTGTCGAGGGATTGTGACTGACCTCACAGTTCGACGCCTTACGGAGATGTGTCAGAAGCATCGCCCAGGACTAGTGTTCCTTTCTGAAACTAAGAACAGGAGGCTGCTGTTGCAAGACATTCAGGCCGACTTAGGATACGACCGTTTGTTTACCGTTGAGCCACGTGGTCTTAGCGGTGGTTTAGCTTTATTTTTTATGGATGATTTTCAAGTTAAGATTTTATTTTCTAATAACAGAATGATTGACATTGAGGCAGTCATTGATGGAATAAAAGTCTATATGACATTTGTTTATGGGGATCCTGTAGTAGAACGGAGAGAATTAGTATGGGCACGTCTTACGCGTTTCTCAACAACAAGAAATGGACCTTGGTTTATGATTGGTGATTTTAATGAAATTACTTGTCATGAAGAAAAGGAAGGCGGCAGAAAACGTACGGATAATTCTTTTTTGCCCTTCAAGCTGATGCTCAGTGACTGTGGTATGTTGGAGTTTCCGTTCACAGGAAACATGTTTTCATGGGTAGGAAGAAGAGCAGGAAATACTACTGTAAGATGTCGTCTTGATAGAGCTGTGGGTAATGAGAATTGGCATGAGAAATTTCCTCATTCCAAAGTGCAGTATCTAAGGCGTTGGGGTTCGGATCATCGTCCAATCCTGGCAGACATTCTTAAAAAGAAGCCACGGAGATCGAAAAACTTTAAATTTGATAAGCGATGGCTTCAGAATGAGGAACTCAGACAGATTATTCTTGAAGGATGGAAATCACCAGATCTGCCACCGGGTGCAAGTATTATGGAGCATATTACAAGCTGTAGGCGTGCGTTATGTGATTGGAAGAGACAACATAACCTGAATTCAGAGAAAACTGTAGAGGAGCTAAAGGAAAGGGTGGATCGTTTATCTTCCAATGATGATGCCACTACATAGGAGATATCGGCGGCATTAAAAGAATTGTCTGATGCCCTTAAGGCGGAGGAATTATTTTGGAAGCAGAAGTGCAGGATATTCTGGTTAAGGGAGGGAGATCGGAATACTAAGTTTTTTCATGCTCTGACGAAGCAGCGAAGAGCAAGGAATAGGATAACCCAACTATTAGATGCAGATGGGAACGTTGTAGAGGATGAGGAAGGCCTGGTAGCCATTGCTACTAGTTATTTCCGCCAAATCTTCCAATCATCGAACCCTGAGGAGATTGAGGAGGCACTCTCAGAAGTTAGCACTACAATTACGCCTGCAGATAATGAGGGTCTTACAGCCCCGGTCACAGAGTGAGAAGTTAAATTAGCTCTTTTTGCTATGCACCCTGAGAAAGCTCCTGGACCTGACGGAATGACGGAATGACGGCTTTGTTCTATCAAAACTTCTGGGATATCGTTAAGGATGATTTAACTCGTATGGTTAATGAATTCTTGTTCCAAGGGAGCATCCCGACTGGTCTCAATGATACTAATATTTTCCTTATCCCGAAAGTTGACAAGCCAAACCAGATGAGCCAATTACGGCCTATTAGTCTTTGTAATGTTTGTTACAAAATTATATCCAAGGTCTTATGCCAAAGACTAAAAAAGGTCCTTCCAGATAGGATTTGTGAAACTCAGTCAGCCTTTGTTGCTGGGAGACATATATCAGATAATATAATGATAGCCCAAGAGTTGTTCCATGCCTTAAGAACAAAACCAAGTGGGCGCAATAAGAGGATGGCCATTAAAACAGACATGAGTAAGGCGTATGATCGGATGGAATGGTCTTTCATTGAAGCCACCATGAGGAAGATGGGATTCTCAGAAGTCTGGATTTCCTAGATTATGCGTTGTGTAACAACAGTGAAGTACAAGGTACTCATGAATGGACAGCCAAGAGGGAACATTGTCCCGGAAAGAGGTTTACGTCAGGGGGATCCTTTGTCCCCTTTCATTTTTATTCTATGCACGGAACCGCTCGTTAGCCTTCTTAATCACGCAGAGAGTCAGGGAAAGATAACGGGGATGCGCATCACGCATGCGTGTCCATCGATATTCCACCTGCCTTTTGCTGATGATAGCCTTTTCTTTTGTAAGGCGGAGCCCCGTGAGTGTGAAGAAGTAATGAAAGTGGTTAGGAAATATGGACAAGTCTCTGGACAATGCATTAATTTTGACAAGTCTTCTCTACTCTTGGGTAAGAGGATCGGTCAAGAGGCCAGACAGGAGATCAAAGATACACTTGGGATCCAAAATGACGCATGAATGGGGACTACCTAGGGATACCTGAGGATATCAGTGGCTCAAAATGTAAATGTTTGCATTATTAAAAGACAAACTTCGGCATAGAGTGAATGGATGGACGGGTAGGTGGTTATCTAGAGGCGGAAAGGAAGTAATGATCAAGTCTATCATGTTAGCTCTCCCAACTTATGTTATGTCCTGCTTTATGCTTCCTTTGGAGATATGTGATGCCTTGGCTAGTGCCATTGCACAGTTTTGGTGGAGCTCAAACCTACCAAAGAGAGGTTTACATTGGACAACATGGGATAAGTTATGTCTATCCAAAGAGGAAGGAGGAATTGGATTCAGGATGATCCATGAGTTTAACCTGGCGTTACTAGCAAAACAGTTGTGGAGATTGGCCTAAAATCTAGACTTCTTGGTAGCTCGAGTTATGAGGGGGCGGTATTATCGTTTTAGCTCGCCTTTGCGAAAGCTCACTGTTAGCAGCCCATCATATGTGTGGACAAGCATCTCGGCTGCACGTGACATATTGCTATTGGGGGTTAGACAGAAAATCCATTCAGGTTACGAAGTAAAGGTATGGGAAGACCCATGGATTCCCACAATCCCAGCGAGATCAGCAAATGCAACTGCCCCGGCTCTGCATCCGAACATGAGAGTGAGTGATCTTATCGATCAAGAAACAAAGTCTTGGGATCTGGAGAGTCTGGCAAACTATGTTGACGCTGCAGACATACCTCTCATAAGGAGTATGTCAATTAGCTCAACCCATCGCAGAGACACACATTGTTGGAGTTACACAAGGAGCGGGCAAGACACTGTTAAGTCCGGTTATTGGGTAGCTCGAAATATATTAATTAAGGAGGAAGATAATCTGGTGGACGAACCTAGCATTAAAAGGCTTCAAGCACAGGTATGGAAGGTCAAGGCACCCCCGAAGATGAGCCATCTTATGTGGCAGGTTATATCGGGGCAGTTGGCTGTTACGAGTGCGCTAAATCATAGACACATGAGATGCGATAACTACTGCCCACGATGCGGAGAACCAGAGGAGACAATTGCACATGCGATTTTTCAATGTCCACCGGCCTCACAGGTATGGGCCTTAGACCATCTCCAATGGGATAGAACCCCCATTGGAGATGGTCTTAGCATCTATACCTACCAGTCCGACTTTGTTCCCTTTGGAGAGCACATATGTGAATATGGACTATCTATTCTGGCGAAAGAAGGTCATTTGTGGGCCAGAATTAGACAGGGATCCTTATCCTTGGTTAATATGGTACATTTGGAAGGCTCGGAATGATAAGTTGTTCAGAGGAATAGATAGAGACCCTTTAGAATTGGCCCGATATGCAGAGAGTGAGTGTCTTGCCTGGTTCAAGCTAATGAGCAGGAAGGTGTGAGTGCACAAAAGACCGATGATACGGAACGTCAGGCCATAAGTCTACGAGATATCTGCATGATAGATGGTTCTTGGACCTCTATAGATCAATTCTCCGGATGCGGTTGGGATTGGAAAGATAGCAGGGGAAATATTCAGCTGACGGGGATGCGTAATGTGAGTAGAGTGGAGTCGGCTTTGCACTCTGAGCTGGAAGCACTGCGGTGGGCAATGGAGAACATGCTTCAACATTCGCCATGTCAGAGCTTTGAGACGGACTGTAAGGAATTGGTAGCAATGCTCACGGATCCCCATGGATGGCCAAGCTTTTCGACGGAACTGGAGAGGATCTCAACGCTAAGGATTTGTTTTCCACATTTCAAGATCACTTATATACCTAGATCTCTTAATGCTGTGTCCGATCATTTAGCTAAGACTGCCCGATCTTTTTATCGTGAGCTCATGTATGTTGGGTGTTCTACTCCGGTCTGGATTCCCAGACCACCTCAAGGTTGAGGAATAGATCAGCCTTTCGTTGACAAAAAAAAATACAATATAAATATGTTTATAAACACAATTTATACATCTATAATTACAAACACTAGATAGTTAAGAAGTTTTAATTTAAAAAGTATACTTAATAGACAAACATATGTGAAAAACGTACAATACTATCTTAAATACATTTCAAAGAATTAAAAAATCATATAAATTAATTATGTTTTATAATTTAAAACTATTATAATTTCTAAACTAGATTATTAATACATACTCTATAAAATCTAGTGTTGTATTTAAAAGAAGACCTTTATAACATGTAAATATCCAGACACAATAACTAGAGACTAGTTTAACGACGGACGGTTCGCGTCTTGACACTCGTGGGTGCTACCTTTAATGTTCTTGGGCGAGTTCGATAAGCATCAAGATCCACGTCATCACTTCTTCCACAAACTGTCCTTGGAGCCGCCATCAGAATCCTTCCTTTCCACAAGTTTTTCATGCTCATTTTTGTTACAACCTGATTCGCCTTCTTACTATGATCATCTTCTAGCTTATTCTGCAGCAAACCATGGTCATTCCGGAAACTACTAGTCGGATTGGCGGGTAACGATCCCTCGTCAATCCTTTTACAGATGCTCATGATCTCATAAGGGTCAAGAAGACTAGAGAACTTGGTTTCTTGATCTTCACGCGACAAATGACTAGTGTCGAATTTAGAAACCCTATTCTCGGATAAAATCATGTTCTTGCTGGCTTCGAGCTTGTACCTAGAAGGTCGAGGTGTTCTTGTGGCTCTTGTCGTGATATCAAATTCTCTAATCATTGGTTTTCCTTCGTTTCTTTGGTACCAAGCCCACGCCGCAGCTTTCACCGTCGCTAGCTCATCTCCTCCTCCTCCAGATGAGACTGTCGGTGGCCATCTCGTCTTTCTTCTCTTACTGTTGCTGCTGCTTATGTTCTTCTCGGACATAATTGGTGTTGAAACGTAGTAGCTGGGGAATGGAAGCATCGTTCTTTGATTATAACTTTATTTGGTTTGTGGAATTTCGAGAGTACACGTTAATAATGGCCAAGTGAAAGGCTGAAAATAACAAAATAAAATTATAAATAAATAAGTTGGTGTGTGTGTGAAAAAACAATTAATAAAAATGAGAAAAAAGAGTAGTTTTTGTGTATGCTTTTGGGTCCATCGGTAGATACATCAATTATTCCATTAGAGAGAGTGTTGTATCTTCGTAGTTGGACTTGCACTTGCATTTACCATATTCCTTTCTATACAATAAACTGTTCTCCTGTATTATTTGTTTTTATAGATACTACGTTTAATGTTTGTTTAAGCTATTTAGGTTGCGTACGAAGTACAAAACATTTTTAAATTTATATTGTGAAAATAATTTACATAAATGTGCTTATCAAACTGATTAAATTTTTATTAGTATTGGAGATTTTTTCGGGTTACGCCCGAGTTTTTTACCTATATTAATTTAGTTTATTATAGAATATATTTAACTATACGTTTTACACTTATACTGAACATCCTACATAAGTTATTAGATAAACTAGATCCTTTCTCCGCGCTATGCGCAGATTATGTATTTTAATATTTCATTTTAAACTGTTTTTATACTATTATGTCACAATTGAATTGTTTGAATTTATATTTAATTTAATAAATTATATGTATTTTTATTAATTTATTATTGAAAAAAAATCCATAAAAATACATTAACTAAATATCATTAAGATTTTTAATACCTAAATTTTTTATCCAATTTCATACATAAATTAATTATTTATTCATTTAATACCCTTAATCTTAAAACTGTACTCATATTAATATCCAAATTATTTAGAAGTTCAAATGAATATTTAAAAAATCTTCAAAAATGATCAAAATCAGTTTTAAAATTTCTATTTTTATTTTAAGTTATAGGAATAAAGTATCTAAACTGTGGATAATATTTAAAACTATACTCTTAGTTGTAGTGTACATTTAAAATTTAGTTTTCTTTCTGAACTTTAAAATTAATTAATTAATTAATTTAAATAATTTCTAAATTTTAATATTTTATCCACAACTTAGTTACTTTATTCCTAAAATTGAAATTAAATATGAAAATTTTCTAATTTATTTTTATTTCAAAGTTTTTAAAGTTTTGTTTGAAATTTATTTAAATTTTTGATTAAAATGAGCATAGGTTGGGTAATAAAATGAGCACATATATTAAAATGAGTAGAATAATTAGTTGAAATATTAAACCGATATCAAATAAGTTTGGGTATTCAAAATCGTGAGGAATTTTAGTTGAAGTATTTTTATAGGATTTTCACTTAATTATTTGGAATATGATTTTTTTTTCTCTTCTGCCACTTATTTTATGTTATTTAAAATAGGATTAAGATTTAAACTCTAGAAAATTATCACCATAACTAACACACCAAAGAATGAGAAACACATGTTGTTCTTTTTCTTTGCCATGTATTCTGCATATTTAGTATTTGGTGTAATGTTGAGTTTTTTTATTATATAGTTATTCAATTATACATTTTCAAATTAGAACTTTTTATAATTTTGTTTCAAAATTTATTTATTTTAAATTTTCATTTTTTTCGGTTTTTCAAATTTTCATTATCAAATTCAATTTTTTAAAACTATTTTTAATTATTTTTTTAAAAAAGGTAAGTATTTATTTATATATTTATTAAAGTCCTATACCTCATCTTTCAAAACAATATTCGTCAAATCTAAACTCTAAGTCTAGATTAGTTAATTCTATGATTATAAATATTTATTTAATTTTTTAAAATTAAGGGTAAATATAGCTCATGTAAATATAAACATTTCTTTTTGGAATGCGGTAGTTTAGACAATTGGGACCAAAACATAAAAACAATAATTGAAATTATGAAAAATGCATACATTTAGATAATATTGAGATTCATAATTGTTTTACAACAATTTTATCTACATATTATATATAAGCCCACAATTATTTATGTTTCTTTTAATTTTCACACATTGTAAGAAAACAATATTAATTTTTATCCTATTTAAGATGTACACTACATATTAATCTCACACCTTAAAATTTATAAGAGACAATGAACAACTACATATTAATCTCACACCTTAAAATTTATAAGCGACAAAGAACAACCATGTAGTTAATCTCAGATCTTAAAATTTATAAGATACTATGAATTACCAATCATAATGCATCATGTGCTTTAGCATGAATTTGTTATCAGTAGCTTGTTTATAAATTAAGGTTAGTTTGCAAATTTTTATAAATATAAATTTTCATTGATTTTCTTTAGACCATTTATTTCGCATCCTTTTCCTACAAGTTAAAGACAAAATGGAGAAAGGATGGTGGCAGAAGAAAATGGCAGCCAAAAGAGCAATTTACAAGTCATTGTTAAGTGTTGGCTGTGGAAACTCGCTTAATGGCAACAATGGAGACTTTGTATCATCTCTTCTTCTTCTTGCTTCTTTTGCATTAAATCAGTCATGAGGCTACTCTCTTCGATCTGGATTCAGACAATGACAAACTCAGTTAACTTGTTAAAACATATAATATAAATATCTTAGTGTCTTTGTTTGATTTGCTACCTCCATGGCTACGGTTGATGCCAACATTTCTTCACATCTACCAAGCATGAAATTCTCTTTTGTAGCTATAATGGCAAGATCCGAAGCAAGTATAGTCATCTATTCCATCTGCAGTGGCAATCTTACAATATTAAAAAATTTCAGATCTTTCCACACTACATCTATATGCAGATAGCCGGCTAACTGATGAGTTTAGTGAATGTAATACCCAAGTGACCTGAATTCAAGAAAGGATAATGTTTAGCTCTTGCAATAACATCAGCTGGAAATATCATTCTAACATTTGCTATGGAGCTTCAAAAAGCGCAACCACCTACAACAATTGGTTGTTATCTTTAATATCTAGTCTCAACATAGAATGATGGCTGAGAATTATAGATATACTTGGTGAGGAAATGTCAGCTGCTTCTGTCCTGAAGCATGAAGGTTCCCAACGTTCGTAAAAAATGATTTGTTATTGTAATATCAACCAAAATTAGTCCTACATGTATACCTTTTTGCCTTCTTTATAAAGCTCATAATCTCGTAGTATGAGATAAATCTCACCACTTACGGCATGCTGATACTTCTTCACGTTTTCATTCTAAGAAGCGTACATGAGAATCATGTATTTTGACACCTTGTAGCAATAGGTACCTCACTCCAACCTTATAGAAACAAAAAGTAAGTATTTTTTTGTAAGAAGCCATGGACTCACATCAGAAATTAGAACCAGAGAGCCAGACATGATCAAATGAATCAACATGAGAACTAAAAAGCCACAGCTTTTCAAACGAAAAAATAAATCTGATCTTAACAAAACCGCGATTAATCACCACATACCTTCAAAACTCAATCTTGTGACCCCTACACCTCTACAACAGAAAGAGATCTATTACCCCAAAAAAACTCAATCGTGTTGAAGAAGAAGTATATATAAGAGATAATCTGTTCACAGTCAGCTCCATCACCTCTATAATCAAAACTATCTAAAACTAATTAAAAAAAAAGAAGACAAACGATCGATACCTTTTTGTCAAGATAACCCAAGTCCACCTCAGAAGCTCACCGACTTTCTTCAGATTTTTTGCATCCCAATCATCGCAATAGGAGTTTGATAGAGTTGTAATAAATCTTTTTGAAAGAGGAAGTTATAAACAAATACAGAGGGAGAAAGATGAAAAGAACCCATAAGTGAGATATTGAGAGGTTTGATTGCAGAGGGGTGGAGTAGTGTGATTGATCAACATTGGTTTGGAGGAAAAGAAGAGGAGAGGAAACGACGAACAAAGATGAAGAACTTCCGTAGTTTGGTTTATTGAATGAGCCATCTCTTCCAACAATTCAGATTAAAAAAAATTAAGTCCAATATTACCCAAAGTCATGCTGACGTGTTCAAATAAAGACATTTTATTGGACAATTATTTTTGCAGAGGTGGCACCCTTCATATGCTCTTATTTAGAGCTTTTAATATTGTAAGATTTACAATTTTTTGTATTATTTATGTTGACTTTAAATTTAAAACTATTTAAATTTAGTTTTTTTTTCAATATCAAAATACATGTAAGTTGGTAACAAACTGAATAAAAAATTAATTAAAAACTAAATTAGTTTCGTTATCTTGTTTATATGAATTTTGTGAAAATGGCCAAATTAACATATAATTTAGTGTTTTAACAGTTTAAATCAATCATTATGTATTTTATAATTTTTATATTGATTATTTCTCATTTGTTATTTTCTTTCTGTAAACATTCAAATGTCTCTTCCTTAAACATGTACAACGCCATTTCTTGCTGTTTGAAGTAACAACGATCCTCTTCGTCCACCAGCACAAGATTTAGATAATACTTGACATTGAATTTGTTGTTGATGTTCTGAGAATCTACCCCCATCGAGCTGCACTGTACGTCCTTCTTCACTTGTGTTTTCTTCATAAAACCATATGTTCAACCCTCCATAAATAACAAGCATTAAATATGTGCACATAAGCACAAGTTTCATCTAGATCCAACTTTATCAAACACTTTACTACTCATTCAACCATATCAATATTACCGTTTTTTCCTGCAAATAGAAAGAAAAGAGATCCATATAATAGTGGCTTTTTCCACTCTTATGTTCTTTTATCATTGCTTCGGCTTTTTCCAATAGCTCTGCTTCACCCAACACATTAACCATGCAAGTGTAGTGTTTTATCGATGGCTTAATAAATTAAATTACTTTTATCTCATCATTAAATTGATCAAATAACCAGTTGTCTTCTCCAATTCCGGACAAATTCAAATTTAGAGTAATCAAATATTTGAAGACCATCCTAGCAAGTAACTATTGTTCCAATGTTCTGCATGGTGCATACATGTATAACCAGGTCACTAAAATTTAAATAATGACAGAACCATTACAACATATGTGTGCAAACGATGAAAATAGGAAAATCTAGAAATTAGCAAGAAATTTCTTACTTAAGCTTCACAAGCATATATAATACCAAACAAACTCACTAATGTGAATATGATGAAGGTTCTGGTTTTAACAAAATGATGCAAAGACACTAATAAGTTATCAAAACCCATCTTATACAGTAGAAAGCATAAAAAAACTAAGCGTACCATAAAGAGCATATCCAGAAAAATTATGCCAAGGCTTTTTTGTATAAAAAAAAAAGATAACTAATAACTGATATTAAAACCTATAGTATAGAACCAATAACTGCTACAAAAGATATTTTCTCTGAAAAAAACTGATACAGAAAATAATGATGGTTATCCAAACAATTGAATTAGCTTTTTAAAGTTAAAAGAAAACACATACGATGTAAGAGCTTACCTATTGAAAAGTTAAAAAAAAAAATTGATCAATTTTTACTTGCGAGCTTCAGACAGTTGCATGAGGTGGCCTATAATTGAAGTAATAAAACTGTAAGTTAAAAAGTAAATAGAGTACTTGTTGTTAAAATGAATTATCGGTTACATCATCCGAAACGAAATTCCCATGACTCCATGGTTCTATGCTTCAATAAGAAGAAACACATAGGTGAGCACTACAGGTCCCACCATAGTGAAGAAAGAGAAAGAATACATATATATTAAGATAATTCGAGAAGCAAAATCCGGGATATACTAAATCAAAACTAAGAGAAACCAGTTGTGATAGTTCAGAATCGCTCTTGTCTGGTAGTGTCCCATATTTGCAGATTAATTCTTTTATAATCCAGCACAATAGCTCGTATCTTGAAATTAATTCTGCCAAGAAAAAAAAAGAACTTGAGTGACTGTTGACCACTACAAAGAGCACTTATGAATAGTGTCATGTATCATATAGATCATACTTGGTTGTTGTAATGAAAGAGATCAACATGGTTCTTTTTGTAAGTTGCATGGTTGAAGAGAAGCATGCTCTTCAATTACGTCTTTTTCGTTCATTTGATCCAGTTCTGTTTAATCAAGAAATGAAAAGAGAAACATAATTTTAAAAATATACTATGATTTAAGAGAAAATAAGATATGATAGGAACATTATGAGATTATTTTACTACAGAGAAAAACATTTAGAGATGTAACACCCACCATTGGCGGAGCTGGACTGGGATGTGGCACTGCAATAGATAGAAAGAACATGAAACAAAAATTTAAAGAGATCGTTTTTTATAATTTAATTTTCGTTTTTACCAAACGAAAACCCTCTTTAATAAAATTCAAATAATATGAGCGTTTTTATAGAAATCGAATCGATTATCAAACTGAGGAAGGTGATTGGTTTTTGTACCAAACCTTTTTCGTGAAAAAAAGAGAAAGATAAAGTTAACTGCATATGTAATGACATAGTCTATATTTTTGCCAAAGAAATGACATGTCATTAATTCAGTATATGATTGGTTGATTAAATATGCTGAGGGGCACACTCTAAATATTGATTATATACTTTTTTTAGTATTGTAAGACATAATTCAACTTAAGACCAATATTATACCGTCGCTTAACCCCGTCCTTAGCGATAATGGGACGAAAAATAAATAAAAAATGTGGTAATTAGTTGAAAACGTCGCTTAATTAAGAAATTTTGCGGGTTGTCCTTAGCACCAGGTGGCAAGATCGGATTGGGTGTGGAAGTATCGTAGGGGAAAATGTGTTTGTCGTCTGAAAATCAATCTCATCTTCTCCGAGTATCTGTCGAAGGCAAAAGAGTTGGTGAGAGATCGGCGACTGATTTCATCCCGATATCAAATTCTTGCCGGTTAATTTGCTCAATCGACACTGTTCATCTTCATCCGTCTTGCTTCTCCGCCGATTTTAATTAAAAAGGTATGTCTTCCTCTTTTACGTTTTGAGATTTAGAGGAAACCATTGTTATTGTAAATGTAGCTCCTACGCATCTGGGTCTCTTTGGTTTTTGTTGTGATGATATGATTGTTGTTTGTGATTGTATGGTTGGTGTTTGATGTTGGTATTGGTTTCTTGTCTTTTGTTAGATTCGCCGATATGATTCATTTTGATTACCGTCTGATGTATAATTGAGCTCCACTTGTTTGTTTTGTTGTGATGATATGATTGTAGTTTGATTACGTTTTCGATCTATTCTTCAAAATACTATTGATATGAAAGAGTTACAATCTCAAGATCTAAAAGAGATCCTTGAGCCCATACACATGAGAAATCTCTCAGTGTCCCATACAATTTCCCAGAAAATGGCTAACCTCTCACAGACTCTTAGACTCATTATTTATAGTCTAATAGTCTAAACGATACAACTCAAAACTCAACAAACTTTTCCGCCTAAAGTTGTTACTCCACGTCATCACTGCTTCTTGATTGGATCAGCTCAACCTTGGCACTTAGCAATATCCCTCTCGCTAAAGAAGCTTGTCCTCAAGCTTCTGTAAAAAGAATGACAGGCGTATTGATCCTCTTCAGCAGAAAAAATATGGCAAAGAGGTAGTGGCTTGATCCAACATGTATAGCTTTGTGGAACCAGTTATATTGCTCCTCATGTTCGCTTCAATGCACATCTCCAGCTTATCCACTTGTAGCATACACAGAAACTTCACAATTAGCATACATGGATGGCAAGTGTTTCATCATATGATTGCCACTACAAGGAAACTGGTTCGCCAGCTGTGAAGATAGAGTCACTTGTTTGTAATTTCTTTTTTCCAACTTTGTAATTTTTGTATGCTTTCAATTTTAATATTATATTTTTTATTTTAAATTTATTTTTTTATATGTCATTACTTATTAAAATAAACAATTAATTTACCAAAAGACAACAAAAAATTCTACCAATTATCTACAATTTGGGAATTGTCCTTAACTTTATCTCTTAACATAACAATAATAATAAAATAAAATAAGAACACAAAAATTAGTCCTACCAATAATGTTGCTCTAACTAATGTTTGTAAGTTTTTCTTAGCAATTACTAAGAGATCTGAGGATTGACATCACTATCCTCTGTGAACTATTGATACTAACATCAATTCTTAGGCTCCTCAATTTTTTTTTTTTTTTTTAAATTGATTTATTGTCCATAGTTTTTATCTATTCCATGCAATTGTGTTCAATTACCCAAATTATGTTTACCAAAAACAGAGTGTGGACAATCAAACCCGGTTCTAAACCTATCCTGGCCCTAATCTAATTCCACCCTAATCCAATATATTTCTAACCCAAAATCTCTTAACTTATATGCTGAGAGTAAAAAATCCAACAGTTAGATATCCTCTAGACAGTTCACGAGTTCGGAGAGTAATAAAAATCGTGGGTTTAGGTTTAGCCATCTAAGAATCGAGAATCTCGGGTTCTATCTGCGACAATGGAGAACAAAGCGAGAAATGGAGAAAATTGGGTAATGTTGCTGTAACTTTGAATATGTAGGCCGACAAGGGAAGTGGAGAAACTTGGATTCATGTTCTTGTAACTTCGACGATAGATGAAGAAGAGATAAATTGAGAGTAGAGAGTTCATGTTTCTGAAACTTCAACGATGGATCAAAAAAAGGCAAACTGTATTGAAGTTGTTCTTTTAGAGAATAAAAATTTGGAAGAAGGGGAATATTGGATATCTCCAATCAGAAAAAAATTGAGACAATAATATAGGATTAAGGAAATCAATTATGGTGAAGAAGAAGAGATTAAAACCGCTACGAACATGAAGTTGAGCAATTAGTCGCTGATTTTGAGGATGAGGAGTTCATTGGAGGAATACAATTCCTGAAAGCTAAGATGAAAAGAAGAACTAGAAGTGGGAACAACTTGCTGGTCGGGTTTTGAGTTTAAAGAGGCAGTCGTAGATTAGGCGTTGAGCAAATGTTGAAACATTCATCAAGTTTGATAGGATAAGACGAAGCTTAGCTTTAAGTGTGGGATTGAAAGCATATGCATATCTAAACTTTATTGTGACTATGATAAGCCAGCTTAGAAGTTGTTGATGAAGATTAGATACAATGATCATAGTTGTACGCCTAATAGGAAGTGTACGCGTTGAGAAGACTGGTTATACCTAGGTTGTTCTTTGTTAAATTCAGACGAAACTGTGATATAATGCTTGAGAATATTCAAGAGTAGATAATTTACTTATGTAACATTTCAGGGATTCATAAGCGCCATCAAATCTAATTATTATCAAAAATTTTATGAAACAGCACAAGGATAAATATTTTCTGAAATCAGTGGTGTCGAATCTCGCTTGGAGCTACAAGCCTACTCAGTTTAAGGAGGAACTCCGTAAGTTGAAATATTATATCATGTCAATGTATGAACATGTGATGAAGGATGAAATGAAAGACTTGGTCACTAGCGTATTATAGACCTGGAAGCTCTAGTTAAAACATCACTACCAACTCGGTAGAGTCCTTTAACGCCATTTTGATCAGAGACAAATCTAAGGTGTGTGTATCTATATTGGACAATTAGAAGGCAAGCAATGCTCAGAATCGCAAAGAGAAACAAGAAATCTGAGAAATGGCTTGAGAGATTTACAAAATATGATGTCAAAATGCTTGAATGCTGAGAATATGTATATGGAAAATGACTTACAATGAGTCTATAATGCGGCTAGAGGGCCACATTTTTGGATGAAAAAGAGTCTACATGTTAGTAATAGAATCACTGAGCCTACACTTCTTGTGAGGAAGAAGAAGGAAACCCTACAAGAAATATGTACGTTGTTAGCGCAGGTTATATAATATATTAGAGTTTTGATAACGAATTCATAAATACTATGTATACGACAGTCATCATAGGTACCCTTCCTACGATAGCAGTTTTTTAATGCTGCGAAATATACAAATCTGATAACAATACTTGGATGATGTCATTAACTTAATTATGATTCATATTTCGTGCTATGATAGGTTTTTTTTACAATAGCAATGGTACATTACTGCTATGTAACATACAATTGAATTATAATAAAAATTAAAATTAATCAACTTAAAAATGAAAACTAAATTATATTTTTATTCATTAAAATCAATTTACAAATAAAGTTAGTTTTACAAAACTAAAAAACTAAGTAAACTCAAACACATTTAACCAAAAACTAATTAACCAAAATCTAAACCTCATTTCTCCTTACACGACTGTGATACCATATATTCCCATAATTCTCCAATATCTGTCACAGAATTAGACGAAGTTATGATGCCTCTCCATAGCCATATACTCTCCTGGACCACCCAAATCAGAAACCACATTAGCAACAAATGACACAACATTCTTTTCCTCAAGCTGCAAAACTTGCTAATCATCACCTTCCCTATCCGCCTAAGTTCTTCCCTCTCCCTTCCTCTCTGCAAACATTAAGTTTATACAGTCTGTCAAATAAAAATTGATCTTACCGCAGATCTAAATCAACTCCCACTAATCCCAATATAAAAATTCCATCATAACAAAAAGAATATACAAATTAAGTAACTCCAAACGCCTAGAACTATATATATCATGCTTCAAAGTAAAGCGAAAGTTTGTATCAAAGAGAAAACGTTTCTTAGATTCAGCGGTGCAACCCAATAATCTTTGTTATATGTTTTAACAAGAGAAGAAAACTCAGCAACAAGTGGTAGGTACCAGAGATGCGAGGTTCTGGTCATCACCTCGAGAGCTTGAAGTGGAGAGTCAACACCTTAAACCGGCTTCAGGACTCCTCCTGACAAGTCCTGGAAGCCAAAAATAAGAGATAAACTGATAACTTACTTTTCAAAGCATACAACTTTGAGAGCCACATCACAAAGCTGATTGATATTTGATACCTGAGAGAAAGAATCACTCAACCGTGGCTAGAAAACTTAACCGCAAGAGAAGCTGAACAGCTTGTTTTCCCGAAACCTCCTTTACCGCCAAGAAGGTAATACTTTTACTGACTCACATATACCATCTCGTCCTCAGCAAGAGTAGCTAGCTAGTCACCCCTCTACACAACAGTAAGCGAGCAACCAAAGCTTAGTGAGCAAATTGAGCACATACCTAACTCTAATTCCAGATAGGAATTTATTTTACAGATTCAATGACAAGAAAGTTTTCATCTTTACAACTTCATAGAGAATCTAAAGCCATGATGACATTTACTCCAAAGATGGAATATTTGTTGTCAACGCAAGAGTATATAAGAAACAATATTCAAATTTCGAAAATCTTAACCCAAATCAGATCTGAAACCATAGTACGTCTCCATCATATTGATGATGAATGGTCAATTTTTTCGGTGCTGCATCTGGGTTTTTTGACAAGTACAACTCCTGTTTCCTTCAGGATACGACTCACCTCTCGGCACGAGTCGAGAAGATCAGTTCCCAGGTGAG
>CAKOAT010397377.1:41778-108595 GCA_932364175.1 Eruca vesicaria subsp. sativa
GAGAGAGAGAGAGAGAGAGAGAGAGAGAGAGAGAGAGAGAGAGAGAGAGAGAGAGATTACACTCGACAGGAGGATGCAAGGAGGAGAGGAAAGGTGGTGACGAGGAGGAGGAGATGAAGTGGACGGAGACATGGTGGAGATGCGAGGACTCTGGTGAACATGAGGGTTTCAATCTTTTTTTCTTTTGTGATTTTTTTTTGTTAATACTAATTTTTACTCTGTTAAATAGAAAATAAATAAAAAAATATTATAATTCATCTCAAATTTTGGATTCAACTATAAAATTTCTATTTAAGAACTCTATAAAATCTGGTTAAAACCTCAAAAGTTTGTCACTGACATGTGATTCGGCAATGGTTGACCCGATAAATACTTAGATAAATTTAATGATTTTTAAAAATTAACTAAAACTTTAATTTCATAATAATAATTTTTAATTATTTATTAATTTATAGGAAAAATCCTAATTTGGTAGATATATTAGTAAGTAATTTGTATTATATGAATCTGAAATTTTAAGTATTTAAGACAATAAGACTATATGGCTAATAAGATATTCTGATTTATTAGTCTTCCTCTTAAAGATAATAAGACTTCGTGAAAGGAAATATTTTAGTTTATTGGTCTCGTGTTCGAACAGTGTGAGGGTCTTTTTGTTTTTTTTACTAATTGCACAATCGTAATTAAATCGTCTTCTTGAAGACAGCTTTTAAGTTTTCTGCAACTTTCTTCAACAGCAACTGTAACTTAGCATTTTTCTAATTGTTTTGTCATAAAATATACAAATCCGGTAGTCAGTATTCGATTGCAATCATTCAAAAATAGAAAAAAATGACTTTTTTATGAAATGATTTGTTAGCCGAGATTAAATTGATTCATTAACTCTTTTATGGTAACTACTTATGTGAACTAATCCATAGAGAGAAAGATAACTTATTGTGTAAAAATGTTTGGTTGATTTTATTAGGTCATAACAATCGTGGTTAAGAGTGTGGAAACTGTTTTTGGCATGTACATACAACGTGATGTTTAAATAAAATTAGATATAGTTATATAAAGAGAATAATAAGTGATCCTAATTAAATAAAGAGAATTCATAGTTGAACTCAACTTTTATCAATAGGTCATGTTCCAGAATTAATAGAATAAATGTGTTAGATGAGAGAGAGAATTTTATTTCTTAGCGCATGTCCAATCAATACTATTAAATTAGCAACATAACCAATTGATGCAAGTTATGCCCAACTAATCATTTTACCAATACATACATTTTTCATATAACTGCATGAAAATTTATTTATTTTTTAATGTAACCACCCAAGGCACCTTTTTAACTGCATGCATACATCTTATTTAATTATATAGACAATTACATAATCAGGAAACATACGTTGATTACTTCAGTGTAACCGGCGAAACCCACTTCCTTCTACTATTTTTTCCTTTATTGATGTAACTAAATTATTTAACCCCGCAAATTAATTTTTCATGATCAGAAATACAAATATATTATTTATCTCAAATTTTTCTTTTCATCTGTTGGCTAAAATACGGGCCATGGTCCATACCTAATTGACTTTGTTACTATTTTCTAATAAATAGAGAATATGTATACGTATATAGTAACATTTCAATTCTATAAATGTGCTGGTAGCGTTCAAATCCGCCTAAAGCACACTACATTAATCAAATTACCAATTTTATAATATTTTTATATAGGTGATCATTAGATTTATGTAATATTTTTGGGTCAACCATTACCGGATCACGGGTCAATGAAATATTTTGGGATTTTAACCGGGTTTTATGAATTTTTTAAATAGAAAATTTATAATTTAATCTAAAATCTAAGCTAGATTATATGCAGATCATTCGATTTACCATTTTATCATGGATTTATATCAAATATGAAAATATCGCGAAAAAATATTACAATTATATTATAAATTAAATTTAGCAAAATTTAGATTAATATAATAAATCAAAATTTTGAATACATAGGTTGTATTTAATCGGATCCAAGACCTAGAATTACAGGTAGATGCCACATTAGTATGAATATTATTAATTACGTTAATAATTCAAACTGCTACGAATACAAAATATCCTGATTTTATCAAAACTTTATTACATATTTCATCATCAAAATTATTTCTATTTAAATGTTAAACATATTATATAATCTGCACAGTTATAATGCTTTCTTTGTAATATTTAAATGTAATTAGTAATCAAAAATAAAAATGTATATCAAATATTTTGGATTTTTTTCGGAAATAAATCTGCATTTTAAAAACGCATATCAAATTTTTTAAAATAAGCAAATATGATTACAAAAATATGAACATGTGAGATATGATTACAAAGATCCGAGCATATGTCGCGTTAATTTTTAAATTACAATTATTTTATACATTGATTAAAATTTCTACATAAATATGATATCAAATAAAAACACAAATATGAGTACAGAAAATAATAACCGCCCTTTTAAGGGCGGGTCAAGATCTAATTTTCATTTAAACCTTGACAGAAAATCTAATTTTAGGTTCCCGCTTACTAACATTTTTTCATAGCGATTATCTAATGCTATTATAGAATTTGAAATTTTCAAACTCTTCTAAGATAACTGTTCAGTAAAACGAGCTATACTATTGTGCTGTAAATGTGGATTCAAAAGAAGAAGAAAATATAAATCAACTAAGAAGAAGCAAATATAAACACTATAAGAAAACATATATTTAACAACGACGATAATAGTCGCTAATTCGTTGTAAATAGAGCTTTACGAAAATATAACCTCAAAATCCATTTCATCGATTACCGTCCGTTGTAAAGCATTATTCCTCGCTAAATCGTCGTAAATTTACGAGGAAAATATTTTGTCGTAAAACGTACGTTTATTATTTCGTCGTAAAGTTTACGGAAACTAACGAAGTCAATTTCCTCATAAAGTACACGTTTAGTTTTACGACTAAATTTCGTGTCAAAGTTTTACCAGGAGCTTACGTCTACATCCATGTAAATTACTTGTTAAGTTTACGTCAATTTAACGAGTCTTTCCACGTGAAATCTTCATAAACTTAGCTACAAAATTACTTTGATCTGTGTTTTTTCTATGGACGGTGCAAAACAAAAAATAATAAAATTTTTGAAAGAACTAAATAATAGAAAATACTTAAGTTTAAATTTCTAATACAATAAAAAGAAAATAAAACTAGCTAGAGTTGTTGAAGTCCCCAAAGAAGTCGTTACTCCTTCTCTCCATCTCCGCCTCCTCTTCTGTGGAGAGTGGCTGTAGAATCCCAAATCCCGTCCGTCTCGCTTGCAACATGCACTCTAATTGTGGATTTCATCTGCTACAACGTTCAGAAATTTTTTGAGTGAACCCATTTGAACTTGTATCGTACTCAACTCACAACAAAGCTGAGCAGTCTTTTCATCCAGTCTCTGACCATAGGACGATGTCGCCCTTGGGACATCGTTAACCAGATCAATTCCCAAGATACATCCCTTTTCTTAGAGCCCACTTATAGAAAAAATATTATTTTTAGTGATTAAATTAATTTAATAATTATTATTATAAATTTGTACCTCTTCATAGATATTATCCACTTCAGGTGTGGATAATATGATAGGTACTCCATCTGGGGACTGATGGGTCAGTGGGGTTTGGCGCTCTTCAATCTGAGCAACCACGTCATTCTCGATTTGTTTAGACCTAAGATCTACAAATTTTCCAGCCTTGTTTTTGTGGATCCTCTCGTAAAGATCCTCAAGAGATGGCATTATTCCCATCTCTTTGGACTACAAATATATATATGAAATTTAGAATATATTAAAAATAGATAAAAAATAATAATTTAAATTAAAGACTTACCATATCTAGAAGAATACTGGGATGGCAGTTTTGGTCTGATGAGTGAAGCATAGGCGTGTTACCATGCTCATCTTTTTTCATATGGGAAGCTGAGCAACTTTTGGCAACTCTAACTGATGATGGTGTGGTCCAATAACGGATAAGACCGTCCCATATCTCCTGAGTGACTCTAGTGGGTTTCCCTTGCTCATAACCCGTCACCACCCAATCATCCTTCTAGTTCGAGACCATGTCGGTCAATAGAACCTTCGCCTTCGAGACAAAGGTTTTCTTCACATTCTCATTGACTCATATGGACCAATGCCATTTTTGTTGTAACTGGAAAAAAAGTTAGATCAATAAACTTAAGATCAAAAAATAAAACAAATTAAAGTATGTAATTAATAGTAACTTACCGCGAAATATTTGAACCACGTTGTTTTGACATAGTTTGACGTCTTACTCTTGTTTGGATATGCATCGGAGAGGTAGCCTTTGATTGTGTCGGATACGCTCCATGCGAAAAAAATTGTCAGCCCCATACCTATAGAAAAACAAGTAAGCGTACAAGTTATATAATGTTGATATAATTTATAAATTAAAATAGCTTTTAAAAGTATTACATACCAGAAAGTATTTTCCGGTCGATCGGGGTCTAAGACTGGTAAAGCTTATCTGTTTTGCTGAATGAGAAGGTCCTCCACGGTGTATCTAGCGTAAGGAGCATTTGGCGGCACCTGAAAATCGGGATGGATCCCAGCCACACGGGAAGGAGGCACCTCGTCCAGAACATGATCTGGAGGTGCCGGTGGTGCAGCAAACTGAGGAATCGGCGGATGAGCAGCAAAAAGAAACACCGGCGGTGCAGCAAAAGGAGGCGTCTAAGAAACTCTTTGAGAAGACTGAGAGTCGAGAACTGTATCCGGAACAGAAGAATTGGGATCTGAAGAAGATGATGTACCTGAATGACTACCAGGTACACCAAACATCTCTCTGTAATGAGATGTAAGCCTCTTTTTCCTAACCATCTGGAAAAAAAAAATTAATTAAAATTAGTAATCAAATATTTTAATTTTTCGTTTACAAATTCCATAAATCTATCTAAAAATTCTCTACACTAACCACCTAATCAAATCCTAAATACCTTAAACTAATTACCCTAAAACTAACCACCTAAACTCGAGAGAGAGTAAAGAGACTAACCTTGAGTCTAAGAGGAGAAGACTACGAAATAGAGAGGAAGAGTGTTCGTGTATATATACAAAATTACATTTCCTCGTAAAATCCACGTAACGTTACAAGGAATAAACCAGATCCCGTGTTTTCATCGTAAAATCCACGTAACATTACGAGAAATAAACCAGATCCCGCGTTTTCTGTGTATGTGGACTTTACAACGATTTCTATAATGTGGCATTAACAAGTCCTCCTTTTTTCTTTTTATGTGGACTTTACAACGAAAGCTTAAAATTGTATGAGTAATTTACGACAAATGTATTACGAATAACCATCCAAATCCTACATTTTCATTTACGTCGAAGTTATGACAAACTATTCTAAATCCCTAAAACCTGAAACCCCAAACCCTAAGTTCCTTAATTTATAGATTCATCTCTACATTCTAAATCCTCAATCCAAAAATCCCTTAACATTTTTCTTAACCCTAAAATCAGTCTATTAATACAAATTTCATAACTAAACAAGCCAATCACATGTATTAAGTCTGACATTCGAGTCATCACTAGAAACATCATCATTTTCATCAAATTTGTGTCCTACAACTTCGTCCGTCATATCGTCGAGAAGATCTTCGTATTCACAATTATGCGGATTAATGAGAAGGATGTCATCAATTTGTTGGTCAGGTTCCTTGACTTCATTGATGTGTTCTTCTTGCAAAGGTGGTTCTTCTCCACTGATTATTCGTCTACGAGGTGTAACTTTGATAACAATTAACCAATTTATTCCAGAGTTTTTCAGCCGAGGGTATGAAATGAAGCTAAACTTGATCTTCTTTCAAAGCTAATATGAATGTCTCAAATTTGTTGCATTTTCCAGCATTGACATCCAAAACACCCAATTTGTTAAACCGAACATATCTGTTGATGATGGGATCGAACCAATCACATTTGATGAAGACGCATTTCAGCTTCAATAACCCTATGAATTCTACTTGAATGATCTCTTACAAGATCCCATAGAATTATGTTTCTCTTTTCACATATATTCCATAATTACTTTATCCCGCCGGCTACCATACTCATATGTATGAAAAAATAAAGTCTCATGTGAAATATATCGGTGATGTCGTGATCTTTCCAACTGGACCTTAAACTAATTCGTGAAATCATAGAGGGTAAGATGGATCGTCTTAGTCAACCTGCGAAAATAAAGAGAACGCTAAAATTATTAATATTAACGAAAAATACAGATGTATGCCATAAAAATTTGAGTTATTACCTGACTCCTCAACCACTTAATAAAGTGTTAATCTTTCCTTTTGTCTACCTCACTTATGGATATCCCTGGTATTGCTTCTTTAACTTGAGTAACAAATTGGCTGGACAGTCACATTTTGTGTTAATTAATCAATCGATATATATATATATATATATATTTTTATATGTGTTCATAAGTTTCCATATATATTACTTTCGAAATCACACATCAAAGTATGCTCGTAATTGAGTAGAATATACATGTGTGCACTATGGGCATCTTCTTTACTCGACCACCAAACATCTTTCAATTTTCTACCCATTCGTCCAATTTGGAAAAAGATGTATGGAACATCATCAACCGCATATGTTGGTGTGACACCACCATCATCATATCTTCTTGAAGCTCTTTTTTTAGTACGTATTTTTTATGCAAAGAAGTACGATGTGAAGTGAGATATTTCTTCCATCAAACTTCCAGTAACTATAGAACCTTCAACTTTTGCGAGGTGTTTGGTTTTTTCTTTCAAATGTTTCATGAATCACTCATACTAATACATCCATCCGTAATGTACAGGACCACAAAGCATTGTCTCATACGGGAGCTGGACAATTAGAAGCTCCATGACGTCAAAAGATGCCATAGGAAATATCTTCTAAAGTTTCACAATAAAATGGGAATGTTCTCATGAAGTTGTTGAAGGACATCCTTTTTTAGAGTGCGTGTGCTCAGGTCCCTGAAAAATGCTTGAGTTGTTTGTATATTCCAAAAAAATATAATTAAACACTTTAGTATTCAGATTATTTATTTGTGCATTTATAAATAAAGAAATGAATTCTTAATATATTACTTGCAAGTGCTTCATATACTTTTGTTGGAAGTAGCTGTGCAAATGCAAAGAGAACTAGTCATTGCATAAAGACATGACAATCATTACTCTTTATCCTGGAGAACTTTGAACTTTTTACATGTACCAATCGGGGGAACTTCACTTCTGATGCTACCCAGTTGAACAACATCAACTTTTGCTCTGATGACAATATGAATATCGGAACTGAAAATTTTCCATTATTTTTTATATGTAACTCACTTCTTGAGCAAATATCAGGTAAGTTCAGCCTTGCTTTCATGCAATTTTTTTGTCTTCCCTTGGACATTCGATATTGTATTCACGATGTTCTAAAAAACACTCTTCTCTATATGCATCATATCGAGGTTGTGGCACAAAAGAAGATCCTTCCAATAAGGCAACTCCCAAAATATACTTTTCTTGTGTCAATTATGCTAAATTCTGTAAAAAATCAAGTTATTACTGGGTACATGCCAATTACCCCCACAGTGAGCTGATTTTTGAGCTTTGTAGTAATCGGTATGGTAATTTGTCTGCAATGGCTTGCGATCTGGTGAGTATTCTTATAACAACAGTGGCTTCAGAGTCCTCATTTAGTATTGGATCGCGAGTTCTTAACAAGTATAGGAATCGTCTACTTCCAAAAAATGTGTAAGCTATGATATGTAGTAAGAATTGGCAAAAAAGATATAAAGCTTATGAACATGGTACATTGTTCACGTTATCATATTTTTGGGGTTTTATTTTTCAATATATCTTTTACTAATTTCAGTTATTCTTACTTGCAGAAGATAAAGTTGATGATGAAGAAAAGACACTCCCTATCATTTGAATCAATTGTGGATGATGACGTTGAAGAATAAAAAGTGTGATTTGTTTTTTTTTATTTGGTATGTTCTTTTTGTTTCTTTTTGGGATTGGCAGCTTTAACTTGATGTTTGGTTTTATTTAATTTTTGGAATCAACAAACTTAACTACTTAAGTATTGGCTGTGGGTTTTAAACTTATGAAAAATATGCAATGCACTTATATCTGTAGTTCTATACATATGTATGTGAATATTAAGTATGTAACAAAAGAACTAGACTAAAGTATGATTAAAGTTAATAAAATTAGATACAGAAGGACTCAACAATAATGTTCAATTTAATATGCCACCAAAATCCTGTCCTGCAGAATCTTGAAACGTCCTAAATCGGGTTCTGAAACATCCTGACGTGCATTGTGTAAAGTTCTGCAGACCTGCCCGCAAAGATTTGCTAGTTTTGCGTGGGGGGGGGGGGATATTGAACAGAGCCATGAAAAACCGCGGTACATGGCAGAACCACTTGCAAACACCCGAATGAACTGAAGTCCACAGCGGTCTAGAACGAGATGGGAGGGCCCAATTGCCATCATTAGTTGAAAGCACAAAAGGATTCTATCTGTAAAAAAAAAAAGCAAAAGAAAAATGCTTACATGTGAAGTCCAAACATTGATCTTTACATTCTTAATCACTTCACATGAGCACCACATTTAGTTTTATTCGTTCCATTTTCATTTGCAACATAAATAAATAGACGGTTTTTCTCCACAAAAAAAACAGACTGTTAATCCAGAGAACAGAATGGAATTGGAACCTATAATACGTACAGAAGTATACTGATAAAGTATATCTCAATTCTCTAGCAATCGACATGTCACTCGAATCATCTCTCTTAATGTTTCTCAGTTTGAACAGAATCTCACGTCTCTGAAACACTCGAGCAAGGTGATAAAATCATTGGACGCAGTGATGTCTTAGGCGGGTTCTGTTTTAGTAAATGACTTCATCAAAAGAAGTGAAACAAATTTACAATCAATAAAGCTATAACGATAGAACTACTTTAGGTCCTTTTGCTAGAATGTCTTGTTTAAGTTATGCAAAGACTTCCATTGACACGAGTTAGATGACAAGTAGGTGGTTATCGACCTATCCAACTTCGACCAGCAATCTTTTGGATGCCATTCTCCTTCATCTTATCCCTAACATGAGCGACATCTGCCCACCGGTCTAAAGCTGCATACATGTTTGACAAAAGCACATAGTTGCCAGCACTCTGCGGTTCAAGCTCAAAGAGCCGCTTTGCAACTACTTCTGCTATCTCAGAATCTCCATACACACTACAACCACCCAAAACCGAACCCCAGGCACTAGCATGAGGTTCCACAGGCATGACTTTAATAAGCTCAAAGGCCTCTTTAAGCTTTCCTGATCGGCTAAGAAGACTCACAACACAGGAATAGTGATCAGAAGATGCAACAATACAATATTCCTTTTGCATCAACTCGAAATACCTTAAGCCATCCTCAACAAGCTTAGCTTGGCTACAAACTTTCAATATTACTGTGAAGGCAACACTATCGGGAACAATACCTTCCTCTACCATTCTCTCAAACAGCCGAACAGCTTCGCCTCCACACCCATGAATACCCATTCCTTCCATCATCGAACAATACGAGACAAGATCACGTTGAGGCATCTCTTCGAACAATCTAGCGGCTCTGTCCATGTGGCCGCATTTGGCATTCATATCTATCAAAGCAGGTGTAACATAATGACTAGAAAATCTGTTCACCATGCTTTGGTGCAGATAAGAATCAACCTGTTCACATAATTCAAAGCTACCCATCTGGGAACAAGCTGACATCAAACTCACCATTATAAACACATCAGGTTGGACATTCTTCTCACACATTTCGTAAAACATCTTCACCGCCTCGTCTGGCTGGCCGTTCTGCGCGTAACCCGTTATCAAAGCTGACCATGCCCTAACATCAACATCACTCGCTTGCTCAAACAAAATCCGGGCGGAACCCATATCACCATCTTTTGCATATCCATCAATCATGGAGGTATATGAAATTATGTCTTTCTTAGGCATTTCATCAAACAACTTCTTAGCATTCACCAAATCTCCGGACTTGACAAAGCCATCGATCAAAGCATTCCAGGAACCAAGATTACGCTCAGGCATAACATTGAACATCTTCTTTGCTTCCTCTAACTCACCGGATTTCACACACGCAACAATCAAAGCTGTCCAAGAAACTGCATTTCTCTCAGGCATTTCACCAAACACCTTGCGTGCGCTCACTAAATCCTTACATTTACCATAGAAATCAACAAAACTGGTGGCCAAGACCACATCTTTATCAAACCCATTTCTCAGAACCAACCCATGAACCGAAGAACCAACACGAACCTGCCCATTGTTAGCACAAACTTTCATAACCAAAGGGAACGTATACTCATCGGGTCGAGCCAAGCCTGCTCTCATCATACGGACAAGAAGCGAAACCGTGTCAAAGAAGAAAAACCTACTAGAGTATCCTCTGATAAAGCAGTTCCAGAGATGAGTGCAAGGGTGAAGAACACGCTCGAAAACAGAGGAAGAGTAAGGAAGAGAGGAAGAAGACGACGAGAGGAAGATGGAGACGAGGTTCTGGTCTTGCTCAAGACCTTTACGGATGATTCTGGCATGGATTTGACGAAGCTGGACCTCAGATTTGCAGAGCTTCAAAAGGGTTTCGACTGACGCCAATGAAGGGAGAGATGATCTCTGGATCATTCGGCTCGCATATTTATGTATGCGTGTGCTGTTTTCATCACAAGAATCTTGGTGTGGTTTTAGTTTACTACAGAGTCTGACAGAAATCGGTCTTTGTGAGAAGCGTTGAACTGTGGGATTTGTAAGAAAAACTGAAAGACTTGGGGAAGAGGGTTTAGGGTTTATTTCCCCATGGAAAGTGGAGATAAATTATATGGTTTAGTTTGAGTTAAAAACGAAAATCTATTCGGTATTTATTTGACTTGTCGTGCCATAATTTTCGACGCCGTTATAGTTACAGAAGATAAAGTAGTGTCTCTAGTCCGGTTCTCGGATATACCGTAGGGTTCAGTTTAGATATTACGATATAGAGATCTAAAATTAGTTAAACTAGAGTTTAAATATATGATTTATATTTTAGTTTTAATTATAACTAGATTTGGACCCGCACAACCATGCGGGTTATATATATATATATATATATATTTGTTTTATATCATTAATAACGTTAGTCATATGTTTAAATGTTTATATAACTATTACAAACAGAATAGTTTTATAGCTTGTACGTTAATATCAATTTTTTCTTATTATATATTTATCTAATTGGCTTTATATTTAATTATTAAAATTAATATATGCACGAAAAATCATATTATTTTATATATAATTTATACTAAATTATTACTTGAGTTTCAAAGTTAGATTACCGTTTATTAAACTTTTTTATGTTTATAAAGATAATACTATATTATAAAAGTTTAAAATATGTTAATTTTATACATGTATTTATAGTTACTAATGTTAATCCGTTCTGCCAATATATTATATATTTTTAACATTAATATTTTCTATTTATGAAAATAAAATTGATTAATTTATCAATTTAATATAATTTTATAACATTCACTTTATTATAATAATTTCATTTAATTTGATAGTTTATGATTATTAAATAGCTAAAAAGAATAAAATATGTTTTCATATTCATATATATATATATATATATATTAATGTATAATTATTTTCATTACTAATTCAAAATTTTATTCAAGTTATTAATTAGTGAAATATTTATATAATGTTTTTAAAGTTAAGATCTTGTTAAAATCTTTTCAACAGATTTTTTAAAAAGAATTAATACATATTTATATTAAAATAAAAAGATATCAAAGATATTATGATTGAAGTGGTTACAAAGAAATGAAATATAGTTAACAAATCGTTTTTTGCTAATGGTCCAAATAAAAAAAAAATCACACATGAAATGAGTCATGACTTCTCTTTTAATATAATAGATTATATTTAATAACGAAATAAAGAACTATTTATTTTATAAAAGATATTTAATTTTTTGGTAAGATCTTATTAGATTTTTTTTAACAGATTTATATTTAAATTTATTTATTATTAATATCCTTATTAATTATTAAGACATTTTGAAAATAATATATTTGACTTGTTAATGTAACAATCAAATATGTTAAATTAAATAATTAATGACATGGTCCAACATGACTTCTAAATAGTAAATAAATTTAGTAATTTTGTTTTAATAGAGAAGATATGTTTACAACATATCACGTCAGATTAAGATACTATGTTACACCGGAACGAATACGGTATATATACGGAGACGGGAGCAGGGATGGGAAATGCTTAAACTTAAAATTTATGAATATGGGTACGGCATGAATACGTCAATATATATATATATATATATATATATATACATCAAATCATAATATAAAAACCCAATCATAATTCACATGTAAAATAAAACTTTAGAAACTTGTATCTAGAGAAAACAAAATAGATATTACAAAAAAAAGGCAAAATAAAAGACATAAGTAACTTGAGTACCATGGAACTTGAAAAGCATATATAAACTAAACAACTCACATACGAAAGAATTGACAAACACAAAACAGAGTTTGTAACCGTATGTACAGTGTTTTTCTTAGTTATGAGAAATGACAATTGATGAAGAAGATGAAAGAGAATAAGAGTTTGACTAAAATCGAGAAGATAGATTAAAATTTTGTAGCCCTAATCCTTTATATAAGGACATGTTTCCTTGTTATTCAATTGTTTTCCAAAATTTTGACACTATACATGTAAACATTGATACTAGATTTACATGAGTGAGGTTTCCGAGACGTTTCCAAAGTCTAGCTACAAGTCCTCAAAAACCTTTGCCGTCCACAGTTTCTGAAAAAAAAATATTTATTGCTTTTATTGTACATAAAATATACTATTAAATTTAATGTATATTTAATTTTTAATACATTGGACGATTAATAGGTCTCTCGACAAAACTTTGAAGATAGAAAGACATTAATGTAGTTATTGTTCTGAGAATTTGGATGAAGTTTTGTTAATATTTAAATTAAGAAGTTTGACATGCATTTTAAGTATTTTAAATAAGTAACAAATCACTTTACTTACAATTATATATATTATATGATTTTGTTAAGTTGGTCTTTCGGAGATGGAACAGGTTACCCCTTTAGAGAGTTCTCTCAAATCTCTACTATCTATTCTACGTGTAGTGTAGATATAGGATTTAGACTTTAGAGAATGATTCTAAACTATAAGAGCATGATTATCAGTAGGACTCTAAAAATTCCTTAATCATCCATGCGTTCTTCTCTCTCCTCACCAACTCACAATTATGTGTGGGACGTGTGTGGGACGTTTTTTAGTTGGGGATATTTTGTCTTGGTCCCTGCAAAAAAGTGCCCCCCTCCAAGGATTCATTGTGGGACGTGCGACAATGTTGGTCTAAGAGTATCATTATAGGAGGGACTTTTTTTAAGTCCTTAGCTTATTTTAGTAATATTTTTATGCTAAGAGACAATTGTTAGGGACAATCATTATTGGTAAGATTATTGGTAGGACAATTGTGAGTCCTTAACTTTTTAATTGTTTTTTATATATATTCATATAAAAGATAATATTTTAAAATAAAATATATAATAACATTAATATTGAAAACATAATAAAAATGCAAAGTTGGAATAAAAAACATACAAGATACTAATTAAAAAATTAAACATAGAAAAATCATAAATAAAAGCAAGCAAACATCTTATTCAATTAATAGAAATTTAAACATTATTATTGACTAGATGTCAAAATTTCGCCCATATATTTTCAATCAAATCAGCTTTTAATTGTTCATGGACTTGTCGATCCCGAACTCTTGTCGACGTTCCGAGATTTGTAGACATATCGACGGAATATGTAAGATCCTCATGTGTACCTTGTTGAAATTCTAAGAGTTCATACTGAGTATATGAATCTCTTTCATCTTCGACAATCATATTATGAAGTATTATACGTTCTCTCATAATATTTGCTATTTTGCTTTTATCCCATAAACTTGATGGATTTTTAACAATAGCAAACCTAGCTTGGAGGACTCCAAAAGCACGCTCAACATCTTTTCGGACAGATTCTTGTGTTGTAGCGAATAATGAATGTTTTTGACCCTGTGGTAGTCGGATAGATTGAATAAAAGTCGCCCATTTTGGATAAATACCATCCGTGAGGTAGTAACCAAAATGGTACTCTCTTCCGTTGACGTAGAAGTTGACTTCCAGAGCAACACCGGTAATAATGTCATCAAAAACAAGTGATCAATCAAGAATATTAAGATCGTTCATAGTACCTGGAACTCCAAAAAAAAAGTGTCATATCCAGAGGTCATATGATGCCACCGCCTCCAACACAATTGACGATTTTTCATTGTGGGACGTCTTAGGTATTCATCGCCAAACAATTGGATTATGTCGGCGGTAAACTTGTGCAAACATTTTCGAGCCGTTGTTTCACCCAATCGTACATATTCATCAACCGTATCAGCCGCACCTCCATAAGCCAATTGACGAATTGCAGGGGTGCATTTTTGTAGTGGTGAAAGACCAGACCGTCCGGTTGCATCTTGTGTAGGTTGAAAATACTCAACTTCTGTAGAAAGACGATGCACGATATGCAAGAGCAGTGGCTTATGCATGTGAAACCGACACCGGAATATATTGGGAGGGTATGTTGGATTTTTAGAAAAATAGTCATCCATAGTGTAGTGTGGCCATCTTCCCGGTTTCTCTCGATAACAACACGTTTTTTGCGTTCTTTCAGTTCTTGAATAACAAAATAGTTTTGAAAGAAATCTTCAAATGAGGTTTCAAAAGGATCATCTTCATCATTATCTTTGTGGTAATGGTAAAGGGAAGAAGATGCCATGTAAAATGAAAAACGAGTGATGGTTGGAATATGTATAAGAGTGATGCTTAGAATATGTATAATGAAAGTAGATGGTCATACTTATAGATTACAAGAGTGTTTAATATTCTTGTGTTTAGAATTCCCATGATACTTTATTTTTTTAGCAGTATACTACTTGTCATAATAGCTTGTTGTCTTCTGAAGAAACAAACAAGCTATTATTTGGTACAAGTCTAGCAAGTTACCAAACTCGTATAACATCACCAAAAACTCGTGGAGTACCAAACAACAATGATTAATACAGCTAGAACGGTTCATGTTAAAAATATTACAGCTTATACAACAATTACAACGCACAACTGTACATTACTAGGAATCCAGACAAAAAGTATCTGTGACAGAAATATTACAATACATTAGTAAGACATTACAACTTATACTAAAACATGAGAACCATCCCTATTAAAACTAAAACAATAGCAAGTAGCACAACAACCAATTCAACCCTTGATTTCTTCTTACCTAAGTCACACACAATCTTCTCTAACTGAACTACCCTTTGCTCAGTCTTAACCACCCTTTACTCAGTCTCAACCGCGGTTTGCTCCGAACAGGCTACATAGTCTACCTTTTCAGCAAGCTGGCCGTACTTTGTTTCCAGAGCTCTTATCTCCTTCGCAGCAGCCACATCCCACCATTTCCAAACATGGCACTCTCCATCATCTCGATTCTCACATGTAAAAATACCTTCTTCCTGGATCATTACGGGTGTATGATGTATCTATGAGAGGTTCACCACCATAGTAACATATCTTCGGGAATCCAAATTGAACCTCGGGTTGAGGAGGGTACTGAATCTGCTGTGCATTATTGTAGACGCTTTCAGCTTGGTCCTCGAGAATAAGTGCTTCATCACCACTGTCCAGTGTGTAGCTAGGATACGCATCTGACTCTGAAGGCTGTGTGTAGCTATAATCTTGTCCCATTTCTTCCTTAACCTGCAAGATGGTCATAATAAAGCTCACAATCAGTCAATGTAATCTGTTTATAATGAATTTAAAATAAAACATTGCAAAGCTTGTTTTGTATGGAATTTAGAATAAAACATTGCAAAGCTTTGCATTGAAGCAAACAGAAATTACATTCATCATTACACTAAGAAAACATAAGTACTTCGACATAACAGAACATAAGAACTTAAACTAGGAATTTCAGACATATCAGAACTTAGACAAGCATCAATTTTCAGAAATATTCGGCAAGGAACTTATTCTTGACCACTTCCTCAGCCTCACTCAATGGTTCCTTTTTAGCAAGAAGATTGTCTAGTATGGCAAGCTTTGAGAGCTTCTCCTTCATCACCAAATCCTCCTTCTTGATATCTCACATTGTCTTATACTGATCAAGAGCCTTCCCTTGAGCCGTATTCTTTCTTGATTTTGCAGCTTTGACACCTTCAGGGCGGATTTCAGGATCATTAGTGGATGAAGATTGGGAACCTTCTTCTCCATTACGCCTCTTTGAACTCCCACCAGCCTTCGGACTGTTAAGATTTAGCTATTTCTGGTCATACCTGAGCAGGCACCATGCATGCTCAAGATTGAATTTCATCTTATAGTCTGCGTTGAAGATGGCATGAGCCCTCTGGAGGACATCAGTATCGTTCATGCCACTACCATTTTGTCTCTTTGCTGCTGCAAATGCCCCACACCATTTGTTGACAAGGTCATTGATTTTGTGCCACCTCTGCTTACAATGGACGTGCTCTCTCTTTTCACCACTCTCTCTAGCATGTGAACTTGCAGCATAGTATTCTCTTACACGACGCCAGAAGGTACCTGACTTCTGTTCATTGGCGACTATAGCATCCTTGGATGTGTTTAGCCAGGCACTGATTAACACTTCATCATCAACAGGGGTCCATTTCTTTCTATCCTTACGCTCCACAGGTGGGTCCATTTCTTGCTAGAAGGGGTAGAAGAATAGAAACCGGGGTGGTTTTTAGTTTTAGCAACGAAGAGAGAAATAGTGATGGTGAAGTTGATAGCTTAAAGTATGGTAGTGGTTTAATAGGGAACTTTATAAAGTAAAATCATAAAGACCTAACCATAAACTACATGTGTCAATCAGAACTTATTACACATTACGCCACAATAAACCTATGAAGTAACCCGTACAAGTGCATTAAATTCAAAGGAGTTTTGGGTTCAGAACATCATTCTCGTTTAGTTCATAACTTATTTAGTTACTTTCCATTATACTAAAACAGGAATATGTTCCAAACCAAACTACATTAGCATCTCATTTTACTAAACGATTAGACGAACTACATTAGCATTTAATTTTACAAACATGGATTGGTTCCAAACGAACTACATTAGCATTTAATTTTACAAACAGGTATTGGTTCCAAACGAACTACATTAGCATTTCATTTTACAAACAGGGATTGGAGCTGAAGTGCAAGTGATAATACCTTGTAGTTTAGACGAACAGGTTGTGCTTCCTAATTATCGCTGGCAAATTTGAACTGTAGATCCTCACCTAATACCAGTCTCACCATCAAACAAAAAAGAAGACATGAATTTCATCAAATAAGTGATGATTATGCAAACAATAAAAGTAAAACGATCACAGAGAACAATAAACGTAGAACAATGACAGAGAACAATAAACGTAGAACAATCACAAAGAAGACATGAGTTGCATTACCACACCGATGCTTTAACATATAATCTCAAACACCTAACCCTTGATTTAAAATCCCTAAATCTATACTTATGAAATAGCCATACGATGAGTAAAGATCGAGAACGAATACAATATCCAAATACGGAGGAAGTAGATCAAAATTGACTACAAAATACATGCAAGATGGAAGCTTTATCTCTGAATACCGTCGAGATGGAAGCACCATCGAGAGGTAAGCGCCGTCAAGATTGAAGCTCCGTCGAGATGGAACCACCGTCGAGATGGAAGAACCGTCGAGATGGAAGCGCCGTCGAGATGGAATCGAGAGAGAGCAATTGATTCGCCAGAGAGCAACGGATTCGAGAGAGACGAACGGATACGAGAGAGCGCCGTCGAATCGCCTCAGAGAGAGCAACGAATGCGAGAGACGAAGAGGAAAGTGAACGACCCTAATTCGATTTACCCTAGCCAAAATCATCGCCCATTCACAACTCCACACGTGGCACGAAGAACGCGTTCCAAAAATTCCTTAGCTAAGCGGCGTCCCACGTTTATTAACCTATTTTACATTTAAATTTAGCCATTTAAATCCTAGGGACTCCGGCTTAGGACGCCGGTAATGATGCTTTAATTGGACTAAGAGCTCTATCTTTTTCGTAGTGTCAGTTGTAAAAGGTGCGCTTAATATCCTCTTTTGAAAGTCAATGTACTTTTATAAAATAATTTTCTCAATTAAAGCTTAATAAATTTGGTGATTTTCTAATTTAACTTTATTTTACATAAACTAATTTTTTCACAAAAAATATTAATTTTAAGCCAAATCAATATCAGTCATAATATTTATACAATATTTGGTTGGAGTTCACATGGCAATAGAAAAGGAATGTACTGTCTTTTTGGGATATATTATGTGAACATAAAGACAACAAAGCATAGTTTTCAGGACATTGGTGGATTTTAATATACCTACTAGAGCTGGACCCGTCCGACCGGACGGGTATTTATTTCATTTTTTATATAAATGAATATTATTTAAATATCTATCCGTTAATATTTTTAAATATTTATCATATTTCTAAATTTTTATAAACACAACAATTGAATAGTTTATGTGCTGTAAAAATAGTGATTTGTATCCATTATTAAAATTTTGAAAAATTAATATTGACCTATTGATAGTTTGAATAATATTTATTGTAACATGAAATTGTTTGCCAAATGTAAAAAGAATTTAAATATTTTGATCAGATATGGATAATATGGTAAGATTTAGATACATTATAAAAAAGAATATTTGGTTATAAACATTAAACATTGTTTTACAAGTAATTCAATATTTCAATTTCAGTATTAAATTTTCTTGTTGAAAATAATTAATAGCAACCAAAATGGTAAAACATATATTTTAGAAATTCTTGAAAAATATATAATCTTAGGTGAGATTTAATTATATTAAAATAATATTCAGTTACAAATAGTTCATGTTGTTTATAAGTAGTTTAAATATATTTAAAATCTTATCGTTCAAAATAATTAATGCTAAGTTAAACATATATTTTAGGAATATTCATAATATTTTTTTAATTTCGATTTTAAACTTGAATTTTGTTCAAAATAATTAATGGTAACGTTATACAAATTTAATATTGTTAAAATCGTTTTTAAATATGAATATTCCTAAAAATCAGCTAGTTTATTTTAGGGAATATATTAAACACGAAAATTAAGCTAAAACTGATTTAGGAAATTGTTTAATAAATAGGAAAAGACAATGATTACTTACATATAAGTTCATTTAATTACTTCAGTGGCATGCTATTGTAAATAAAAATAAAATCTAAATGGTATTTTATATGAGTATTTCTCTTTTAATAATATAGATGTTAGGAAAACAACTATAGAGGCTACAAATTCTAATTCCTCATTTGCTCGTTTTAAGGCAAGTACTTCAAGAAGTCAATCCCCTAGAGCCAATATGATCTTACATGTCATCATGTGGTTGGTGTAGTATTTATCAGCTAGATCTCTAGCAAACAAATAAATAATCAAACAAATAAAAACATGATCTTCCGTTACAGTATGGAATGCCTAACCAGTCCAAGATCAGCAAACAGGTATTCTAGTACTCTAATGTACATTGCCATTAAGGTGGATCAACTCATCAACACCTAATCACGTACATGAAAGTCAAATGTATCAGAGATTTGATTAATCCTCCTGATGCGGTGATCATTGGGACCTTGCCATTGAGTAGGAATCAGTCCACGAATCTAGAAAGTATAATACGGTTAAGACTGGTGTTGAAGTTTTGAAGACTTTACAATGTTGAACAGTCTTTAAATCCTTGCCTTTTTTTATCCAATAAAATCATCTCCAACCCACCATTTATCTCTTTATTTTTTAAAAGCTTTTGCATTCCAACCATTCATTATTTTTTAAAAGGGTGAATAGTAACATTTCAAATATAAATGGTCACTGTTGATTCCTTTAAATACTATTCACTTTTCACTTTAGTCCCTACAATTTTATAAAGTCTAACAATTGCATAATAACTTTTTATATATCATTTTTAATATTTATCAATATAGTTTCTATAAACTCTTTCAACTAAAAATATATTATTAACACTTCTTATATTATGTATAGGTATATTTGACTATATATTATTATTAGAAATGTCTTTTATTTTATATAAATATTTTTGGAAATGTATATTTATTGCTTCTTTGTAGAATTTTACTGATTATAGTTAATTATTAATAATATTGAGGACTAAAATGTAATATATAAAGTTTTGAGAAAAAACTTTTGAGGTCATGGTTGGAGATATATCCATTTATCTCTTTATTTTTAATGGGTCCTTCCTTTAAAATAAAGAGTGTGGTTAGAGATGCTATAAGACTTTAAAGGCTTTATATTTTTCTAAAGTCCTAAAAGTCATTTTTAGTTATTTTTTTCTTAATTTTTCATTTTTGGCTAAAATCCCTTTTGTATGTTTTTATTCTCTCTACTATGGAAAAATTCTTTGATTTTTATATTGTTATTCTTTTTTCCTCATCCAAAATATTTCAAACCTATTTTCTGATACAAATTAATTTTAATAAATATAATTTTGACTAATTAATAAATAATACTTTTTCTTGTTTTTTAATCCCAAAATAAATTTATTAATAATCAAAACTAGATCTTGACCCGCACGACCGTGCGGATTTTCTTTTTATACTACAATTTTATAGTTTATATAATAAGATTTATCACTAACTTAATATAAATTGATAATATATATCATCTAACTTTATATATAATATTATTACTATAAATTTTGTATCTTTGCAAAAAAATATTAATTATAAAAATTATTATATAACAATACTATTTTACATTTTTTTGGTCAACACATAACTTTTTGTCTTGTTTTTATTTTGAATTTTGAAATATATGGAAAATATTTTGTAATTTACAAAATATATAGTATTCTATTTATGGAAAAATATTTCAAACAATATTATTTTTTATCTAAAATATTCATTTAATTCTATTAAATTATATCTTGAAAAAAATTTTGTAACATAAGAGATTGTAGTTTTGAATTTTAGAATTATTATTTTTAGTCTTATGATCAACCCACCCAAACATTTTTATCAATCAAATATATATTACAAACACTTATTTTTATTATTTTGTAAATTGATGTTAGAGTTTGATACTTAATTTTCCCAGTTTAGTATGGTTATACCATAGATTTTCATCTAGTGATTAAAAATAATGAGAGTTAAAATGAAATATAGACTAAAATATGAAATGAAAAAAGTAAGAAACATATGTAATATAGATGGAAAATTATACTACTTGTAACTTATGTTTTTTTTTTGAAACACAACTTATGTTTTATATTAATGATTAGTATAAAACATGGATGTCTTAGTTTAAGCTAATATTAAATTTCTCACTTTGGATTAAAATTTTAAACATAGTAAGTATAACTTTACGTTTTAGGATGATAAGAAAAAACATACAATTAATGTTAAATCATTAAATGTGAATATAAGGATTTGATTCTTGTATGGCCGAGATTATGTAATTCATTAATAATGCCAAAATATATCCATAAACCAATTTTATAGGTAAAAGTTGTTATTATGGTTAAGAATATATTGGGTGATTTAATGATGTTAAAATGTTATTAAAAATAAATGAAACATAATTTTCTAGGGATAGATCATTTTCCAAAATATCATACATGAAGAGAAGTTGTGACTCTATTTTAATAGAATAGACTAGACTTTGACTCGCGCTTTCAAAGCGCAGATTTATGTTTGATGCAAATTTTATATAATCGTATTTTCTATACATGTAGAATGTGGGATAAACTTGTTTAGTTCATTAATTTCTTCAAACATAGTATTTTTAAAAATGCGGGATAATCTTTCGGTAAAAATTTTATATGACCGCATTTTTGTATTATATAAAGTAGACATGTGCATAAAATTAATCACTCTACGTCTGAGCTCAATTTAAAACAAAATTGGATCTGTAACCAGTCAAATCTAAAATATATCAAAATGAGTTTTTGTAGGGTGGTACAATATATATATGAATCAAAGAGTTATTAACGAAACCCGAACGAATAACCCAAAAACCAAACAAAAACCTGGAAAAAATCTGAATCAATCTGAGTGTCCAAATTAATCATAAATATAAATATTTGAAACATAAATATCTACTTTAAATATTCAGTTTTATATTTATTTTAAAATGATATTTAAAATTAACAATCTAAATTTGAAATAAGTATTTTAATATCCAATTCTATAAAAATAAGTTTTTTTTGTTTTTGGTTTTAGCTTTTAGATTTTAGATTTCCAAACCAATATAACCCGAATCCGAATGATATATGGTTACTTTATCAGTTTTAAGGTGTGTACAAATTTGAACCAAACCCAACATGCTATATTGGAATTTGATCTACTTACAAATTATAACACCTATGATGTGATATAAATTAGCTTTGATTTATAATTTTTGACTCGTATCCTAATAGGTAGTTGAACTCCCAAACAAAATTTAAATTATGTTTTATATTTTTTTAAATTAATTTTCTATATGATAAATATTTTGTCTGTTTATTGGAATACCCCGTAAAAATATAATCATAAAAATATCAATAATAACATGTTTCATCATATAATTAAATATTAATAGTAGCTATTATTAATATTTAATTTATATATATAAACGATTTTAATACTTTATCTATGATAATTATATTATTATGTATTGGCGGAGGTTTGAAGAATTTTTTTATTATTATTTCGTGTATCAGTTACATATAATTAAATATTAATTTGTTTATATCCTAATGTTTTAATTTAGATATGTATATTAAAATATAAAAAAATCCTTTTAAATATCTTCTGGTAGTATTTTTTTATTCTGTAAACGTAATTTATTTAGTTTATAATTTATAAAGTAGATTCATTTATATTATAATTATTATTTTGTGTAATTTTTAGTTACAATATGAAATATTTATATATAAATGTTATAGAAGGTTATTTTTTATTCTATATATCAAAATGAGTTAATATTCATTTGTAATTTAATTTAATATTATTTTACTTTTTATTATTAAAATAATAATAAAACAATAAATATTTATTTTTAAAATAAAAATATATTAAAGATATTGTTAATATGTAATCTGAAAAGTGGTTAACAGTATCTTTTTGATATCTTATTTTAAATATTATATTAATATTGTATGTTTATTTAATAATAACTAAGTTTGTTGTATGTAACATAACATAAAATTAAAAAAATGTATGTTTTCATCTAGAATACTTGTAAGTAGATAAAATGTGCTTCTCTTTTAATAGTATTGATAATCATTTGTTATGGCACCTTGTAAGAAGATTGTAATACAATTATAATAATGAAGAGTTGGTTGATTTGGTATAGCTTGTCTTGCAATAAATATGTACATGTATTTGAAGCTCGGTTCGTCCAACAGATTTTTATGTATTCAATTTTTTCACTCCATCTCCATATATCTCTTAACCAGTTGAGAATATAGATGTCTGTCGACTTTTAAATAATCAGATTGGTGATGTTTAGATACTTTTTTCTTGTTCTTTTAAAATCAATTTTGTAAGGCTTTATAGTTATATATACATTATTAAAAAAAAATTATTTATTAAATGTTGAATAAAAAAATTATTTATGATAATAATCCTAATTTCTACATTTTTTGTATACCAAATAGAATTTTATTACAAAAATTAAATTAACTACCATAGTTTTTAAAGCAATAGTTCTTAAAGCCAAATTTTCTACAGCGGAATATCTAAAATGAAAGCCTAATCAGAAGTCCGTACCAATCCGAATCTAGTTACCAGATTGAAAATTTGTACCCGGATAAAGAAAGACATGCACCAGTCTATGGACCTGACATTGAGGCGTTGCAGACTTTTGCTTGGAAAAATTGATGTCCTCCTAAGCTGAAAGCCTGAAACACTTCCTTTGTCAGCTCATTTCGGATTGTTTACCGGTTAAGACGAACTTAAAATGATAGGGATAAAGTGTGATATGTTGTGTACACGATGCAGGGTAGATGAAGAAACAATCAATCATATTCTATTTGAATTTCCTTCATCGACTGAAAAATGGGCCCTCTCACAGATCCCGATAAACCCAAAGTTATCATGTGTACTCAAATTTTATGAATATATATTATTTATTTTGGCGAATAAAACGATATCATGATGATAATCATTTTGTGTGGATGTTTTATGTTGATGTCAAAATCGGTCACGACGGAATCAATGGCTAATAGTTTCCGTAAAAATAAAAATACGTTTTATAAAACTCGAGAAGTCGTTTTATAAAATTCTAAGAAGTTTCCAAACAAAGGAAATCCGCGGAAAACTTGGAAATCGTTAACTCGGAAGAACGAAATAAACGCCGATTACACGATCGCCCGAGTTAAGCACAAAACCGCAAAAATCCGCAAAAAACCGCATCCGCCATAAATCGCGAGCTAGGTGGCATCGAGCTAGCTCGACATACGGCGAGCTAGTCACATCACGGATAGCTCGCCGTACGGCGAGCTAGTCGCTTCCCGGATAGCTCACCGTACGGCGAGCTGAACCGATCCGGTTGGGCTCGTCGTACGTCGAGCTGACCATCCCGAGCCTCGATCTCTCACGTCCTCTATTCAAGGCATACGTCCTTCGGCTCGATCATGTTCCAAACCACGGTCGAAATGTCTATCGTTTCTTCTCGATCCGTCCTATCGTTCGAGTTTTACGATAAAAACCGTAAAGTCTTGTTTTCTCGAAAGAACTCGAGGAAATCGTGTAAAACGGCAATGGTTAAACGAAACACAGAACATTGCCTAAACTATACGATTTACTCAAGATTTTTCGTGAGAAATCGTAAACAACGCGTTTTTAATAAAACTTCGAGTGAATCGTAGAAAACGGCAACGATTGACCGAATCATCGAACATTGCCAAATTTTACGATTAACTCGAGAAACTTATTTAAAAACGGCGTTGCATCAGGAAACGATCTCGTATAAAGTCCTAGAATGTGATAAAAGCCTATCTTGCGACATTAACGAAATCTAACCCGAAGATACAACGACGTTTTGACGATTTACTCGCAGAAAGAAGACAAATTTTAAGTTTGAAGATAAATGTCAAGTTTGAGGATAAATAGATGATTTCCGCAGGGAAAAAAGGAAAGATAAAGATAAATGGAAGATTCTCGATAAACTCGAATCTGGGCGAAATGAAGGACCAAACCGCCAAGGAAGGGAGTATATAAGCAAGAGGCGTAGGACAGAAGCAGGGGACGAATTTCAGAGCTCTCATCTGAGACTTTTACAACTTTTCTAGACTTAGAATTTTCCGCACTTAGAAACTTAGACTTTATTCTTGACAAGTTCGGTTTCTATGACTGGCGCTCAATTGCTAGATCGAACTCGCCCAGGCAGTTCAATCTCTTGTCCAGATCTACCAATTGAACTACGTTCGACTTGATCCTCGAGAGGGGTACGTAGGCAGCCTTTCATAAGGTTCAGTCCGAAATCAATCAAACTCTCTTTTTCTTATTTTTTCGTCTTTTGTTATCGAGCTGCGACTCGACTAGGTTTAGGGTTTTATGTTGATAACTCGCTGACGGCCCATGCGGCCAAAGCCTTTGTAATCTCTTGTAAAGATCGCAACTCTCTTACGCGAATTTGAAATAAGATCAACTTTCTTTATAAGTTCGTTTTATCATGTTTTTCATATTTTTCGCATTTATTTGGTTACTAGTCGTTGGCTTCCGCAGAGATCCGGGTCCTCTGGAAAATTAAGGTTTTCCTAAGTTTCCTTATTTTACGGAAATCGATGGTGTGAATTTTGGTTCCCACAGTTTGGCGCTAGAAGGAGAGGGGTCGGATTACTCTTACTCATAGCCGCAAAACGCTTGATCAAAACGATGTCTGGAAATTTGAAAGACAAAGTCGCAGCTCGCAAACATGCTGGTAGAACAACTCCAGCAGCAACTCCTATAGCCAACGCTCACGCAAACGCTTTAGTACTCAACAAAATTGAAAACCTAATCGCGATTCTTCTCCACGGGAAGAGCAACAAAACAAGCTCGCGATTCTATCTCAGATCACTAAGGGCAACGATAAAATCTATAAAACCCCATAGTGTTTTTCTTATTTCCGATTTGGACAAAACTCATGGGTTGAGCAAAAGACGTTCTCCAAGAACTTTTCGGAAAAATAAAACTTGCTCCCCTAGAAACCGCGGAATAAACCTTAGGTTACTCGCGGAAAAAGCCCTAGGTTACTCACGGAAAACCCCTAGGTTATTCACGAAAAAACCCTGGGTTACTCGCGGAAAAAGCCCTAGGTTACTCGCGGAAAAACCCTAGGTTAGTCGCGGAAAAACCCTAGATTACTCGCGGAAAAACCCTAGGTTATTCGCGGCAAAACCCTGGGTTACTCGCGGAAAAATCCCTAGGGTTACTCGCGGAAAAACCCTAGGTTATTCGCGACAAAACGCAAGGTTACTCTCGGAAAAATCCTAGGTTATTCGCGGCAAAACCATAGGTTGTTCGCGGAGAAAGCCCTAGGTTACTCGCAGAAAAGCCCTAGGTTATTCACGACAAAAACCCTAGGTCGTCCGCAGGAAAACCCTAGGTTACTCACATTAAAAAACCCTAGGTCTTCCACGGGAGAACCCTAGGTTACTCATGGGAAAATCCCTAGACTACTCGCAGAATCGGACGATACTATCCGGCTTGAAAAGACTCAAGCTAAACCAGCTTGCCGTACGGCGAGCTGACCGGCCTCCCACCTCGCCCTAGAGGCGCTGACTTTGCCCCAAGGGTTCTTACCACCCAGTTCTCCCTATGGCGACCTGAAACATTCCTCGGGCTTCTTTCTCCATTATCGATCGTACAGCTTTCCGTTTCGTCTCAATCGGACTTTCCGTTGAGATTTTACGACGAAAAAAAATCAACTCGACGAAACGAGACTGTCCACACCAGCTTGCCGTATGGCAAGCTGAGAGGACTCATCCAGCTCACCCAATGGTGAGCTGAACCAATCCTCGAGTTTCTCTCTCGAGTTTTGATCGCGCTGATTATTGTTTCGTCTCAATTGGAATTTCAATCGATATTTTACGATAAAAACCGCAAATTTTTTTTTTTTGTATAAGTTCGAATCAATCGTCTAAAAACGGCAACGGTCGACTTAACACCAAAGTTTCCTAAACTATACGAGAGATTTGAACTCTCAAACCGCAATCCGGTTTTACGAAACTCTGTCACACTAAGTCGAAAACATCCAATCATAAACACTTGATTGATTTTTCGATATACAAAAGCGCACCTAGTCGGTTAAGTAAAACCAGCAGTACGAAGAAACAAGAACATGAACTCCGATGGTTAAGTTGGTAATTCGTCGAAGACTGATTCATACGAGAATAAGTCAAAAGACGAAGAACGAAGAATAGACAATCCCAAATCGTCAGTGATACTAAGGTATGACCGATTTGAAAATTCTAATTTCTCATAGGAAAGGAATGAAAACGACTTGTAAACTGCCGTAAAACCTAGGGAGCTTAGAATTT
The DNA here is from genome assembly GCA_932364175.1 of Eruca vesicaria subsp. sativa. Taxonomy (NCBI): domain Eukaryota; kingdom Viridiplantae; phylum Streptophyta; class Magnoliopsida; order Brassicales; family Brassicaceae; genus Eruca; species Eruca vesicaria. The sequence goes on from CAKOAT010397377.1 coordinate 69,546, forward strand.
AGCGGGATAGTCTAGCATGCTAAGTCGTAAGCAATTTTTGTCTATCTCGATCTATGGTTCTCTAACCGTTCAGGAATAACTCGCAAACCGATCCAATCTCTCGTACAACCGAGAAACGATCGCCACACATTCGAGCGCACTCATCTCATTTCCTAAAAGAAAGAAGGAGCTAGAGACGCTGACGTCGTCTTAAAACCGACTCGCTCCTAAAAAATTTCGTAAATCAGACATACTCCAAGTCATCACCAAACCACCATGGTCTTTAACCGACCCGGATTGCCGATTATCCCAATCCTTCAAAGGAAACTCATCTTTTGTCTTTCGTCGAACATTTTTCCCTCGCATCGAGAAAACGCTTTCTATGAAGCAAACTCTCGCAAAAATAAGCGGAAAAATATTCGGACAACGCGACGCCTCGACAAAATCATCCCAAAAGCAAACGAGAATCTAAGAACCGTCTAAACGCTAAAGACTGATCCTAACCGTCTGGGAATTAATCTCGAGGACTATACAGCATCTCTCGTCACAATCATGCGGTTAGAAAATCTCTGCGAAACTTCAGAGTGAAACCTGATGATTTGCCGAAGTCATAAAGATCTTCTCCAACTTGATAAAACAAGTTTCGTATAAGAATCGATCGAAAAAATATACGAGAAACCTTTAAGTGTCAAAGCATTGCTCTCATTTTCCGTCGAACCAAGTGAGTCACGGAATAATATCAAGAACATTTGCGCCAAAAAGAAAAATCGAGAACACAAAGCAGCAATAGAGAATACGTCCTCCCTTCTCGCCGACTTTCTCGCTAACTGATCCTATTGCTGGTCAAATGATTCGTTCCGCTCAAGAAACCCGCTAGAAGGTTTCGGGACTGGATCTTGATGAAATAACCTTTGGAAAAATTCCGTGAATGATTCCAAGAAACTATCACCGACTAAGCAGAAAAGTCTTCTCGAAAATCTGCGGAAAAATTGTTATCTCCACGCGTCGTGTCAATCATCGCCCGTTACTTATGTGAAAAATCCTTCGTATATTCAGGATCATGTCATAACGAAGCAACTTTCAAAAATAAACGTAACAGGTTTTGCCAATAGTATTTTTCTTATAGCGAAAACCAAGCTATACGATCCGGCACTAAACGACCAATCTAAACTTTATTTCCTCGCACCACGATCTGAAAAATCTCGTTCACGGTCCACGAGCATCCGCTTTCGTTCCTCTGGATTACATCTGAGAAACTACCCCGTAAACAACTCCGCACGAACTCTGCATCGAGCTTCTTAGGCTCTGTCTCCCTCGGGTAAAAAAAGAAACAACTTCCATACGAACAAAGGAAAGATTATACGAAACTTTCATCGTATAAATCAAACCTAAAATGGAAAAAAGTTTTCTACAACCATGAGCATACTTGGCGTATCAAGCTCGACAAACGCTACTTGGCCCTTGTCCGATCACACTTCACTTCAGTGCCAAGTTTACAAACCGACTCGACCTTATCGATAGCACGAAAGTGTCGTGGTCTAATCCTCTACCAAATATGACCTTGGATGTGCGGCTGGATACAACCTTCACGCCAAGCCAATACATTCAACAGATAATGCAAACTTGTCGAAAACCGGCTAAGTTCTGTATTCTCACGATTCACTCTATTTCCGAAGCAAGTTGCTCACAAAATCCGACGTGTAAGAAAACGCTCGTAACAAAACCCTTGAAGCCGTACGAATCTCGGAAGGTCAACACTTCACAAAGCACCGTAATGAAAAACGCTTCGTTTCAGGGAAACAACTTACACGACCTCTCGGTCCTAATTGCTTTAGCACAAATCATAAAACTACTTAACATCCAAGCAGGAACGTGAGTTTTGGTTACGAATATCCGCAATCAAACCAAAGTGTTTCTGCAAAGCAGGGTTAAGACAATACCCTCGCAACACCGCGCAACATCTTCGAGCCCGCAAGCGGTTTGAACACAAAACACGGCATACGAAATAAAAAACCAGTCTTCGGCATTGCAAGACGTCGCAGACGCCTGAAGAACAGTTTTTCGACATAAATACCTTCCTCGATAAAATCACTTTCTTGGAAGACCCAACAGTCCATCCGCGACTATAAAACATACAAAACTTCTTAACATACATATCCTTCGCGAAGGTCCAAACAACGCTAACATCTATCACCTAAAAGTTTGTTGCTGATCACAACAAACTCGCACCAGTCCTAAACAAACTTAAGTTATCTCGTAGAGATAGCTCTCGAACACCCGACACAAGGGTAATAGCGCTATTAAAGAAATCCAAACTCTTGGTCAGCACTTCCGGGCAACTTAGAAATTGTTCCCGGTGAGATGCTCAGTTCCAACCAGACAAATCGTATAAGCCGAGAACCTATCGCGGATTCTAAATCGGTATAGAATCAGGTTAAAATTGCAACGGGCAAAACGAAAGCCGACTAGTCATTGCATAGCCTCAATCCGAAAGTAAACCTAGGTCTTGCCCTAAACCCAGCACACTGGTCTCTAACGTCTCAAGGCATGAATCGAGATCCTAAAGGCATGTCTCTTCGTCTATATCTAAACGCTCACTCGATTTACTAAACATCCTAAAACGAGCAAACAAATAAGGCGATCCACAAAGGAAAAGAAATGCGAGACGACAACTCGCTGACCTCCCTCAATATCAACTCATATTCTTCCCTCTACATTCATACGAATTAAAACACGCTCTTAAAAATGCAAACTGATTTATAATAAAGCCGCAAAAGCGGCAGGGACTCAGAGCCGCACACGGCCAATCCGAAAACTATAACGGCCACACTCGGCCATAGAAAACAGCCCACGAGGCTAGTCTCAAGGCCGGCAAAGGTCCAATACACATAACCAGACCGTAAAGGTCTTGTTAGGAAACAGGTCATACGAACCTTAACTCCAAAACGAACTACGAAAGGCTTGATCCCTTCAATAGGGTACGTAGGCAGCCTTCACAAGGCGAAACACTAATCCTAAACGCTTTCCGCTCCCTGGAGAGTGAAGATCTCTTTCAACGGAACTTTCCAACCATTAATTCCGCCTAACTCACCTAAAACTGGCTAACCACTCGCAAGAACCTCACGTTAGATGCTCAAGGTTCTAGCGAGCTGGGGGGGCTAACTGTTGGTGGCAAAATCGTTCACGACAGAATCAGTGGCTAAAAGTTTCCGTAAAAAAAAAAGCGTTTTATAAAACTCGAGAAGTCGTCTTATAAAATTCTAAGAAGTTTCCAAACAAAGGAAATCCGCGGAAAACTTGAAAATCTTTATCTCGGAAGAACGAAACAAACGTCGATTACACGATCGCCCGAGTTAAGTACAAAACCGTGAAAAATTGCATCCGCCGCAAATCGCGAGCTGGTTCGGCCGAACTAGCTCGCCGTACGGCGAGCTAGGTGGGATTGAGCTAGCTCGCCGTACGGCGAGCTAGGTGGGATCGAGCTAGCTCGCCGTACGGTGAGCTAGTTCAACCAGACTAGCTCGTCGTACGGCGAGCTAGTCACATCACGGATAGCTCACCGTACGGCGAGCTAGTCGCTTCCCGGATAGCTTGCCGTACGTCGAGCTGAACCGATCCGGTTTGGCTCGTCGTACGTCGAGCTGACCATCCCGAGCCTCGATCTCCCACGTCCTCGATTCAAGGCATATGTCCTTCGGCTCAATCATGTTCCGAACCACGGTCGAAATGTCTCTCGTTTCGTCTCGATCCGTCCTATCGTTCGAGTTTTACGATACAAACTGTAAAGTCTTGTTTTCTCAAAAGAACTCGAGGAAATCGTGTAAAACGGCAACGGTTAAACAAAACACCGAACATTTCCTAAACTATACGATTTACTCGAGATTTTTTTGTGAGAAATCGTAAAAAACGCGTTTTTAACAAAACTTCGAGTGAATCGTAGAAAACGGCAACGATTGACCGAAACATCGAACATTGCCAAACTTTACGATTAACTCGAGAAACTTATTTAAAAACGGGGTTGCATCAGGAAACGATCTCGTATAAAGTCGTAAAATGGTTTTGTCGCAAAACGGTCCGGAAAGTCCTAGAACGCGATAAAAGCCTATCTTGCGACTTTAACAAAATCTAACCCGAAGATACAACGACGTTTTGACGATTTACTCGCAGAAAGAAGACAAATGTCAAGTTTGAAGATAAATGTCAAGTTTGAGGATAAATAGAAGATTTCCGCGGGAAAAAAGCAAAGATAAAGATAAATGGAAGATTCTCGATAAACTCGAATCTGGGCGAAATAGAAGGACCAAACCGCCAAGGAAGGGAGTATATAAGCAAGAGGCATAGGACAGAAGCAGGGGACAAATTTCAGAGCTCTCATCTGAGACTTTTACAACTTTTCTAGACTTAAAATTTTCCGCACTTAGAAACTTAGGCTTTATTCTTGACAAGTTCGGTTTCTATGACTGGCGCTCAATTGCTAGATCGAACTCGCCCAGGCAGTTCAATCTCTTGTCCAGATCTACCAATTGAACTACGTTCAACTTGATCCTCGAGAGGGGTACGTAAGCAGCCTTTCATAAGGTTCAGTTCGAAATCAATCAAACTCTCTTTTTCTTATTTTTTTCGTCTTTTGTTATCGATCTGCGACTCGACTAGGTTTAGGATTCTATGTTGATAACTCGCTGACGGCCCATGCGGCCAAAGCCTTTGTAATCTCTTGTAAAGATCGCAACTCTCTTACGTGAATTTGAAATAAGATCAACTTTTTTTATAAGTTCGTTTTATCATGTTTTTCATATTTTCCGCATTTATTTGGTTACTTGTCGTTAGCTTCCACATTTATTTGGTTACTTGTCGTTGGCTTCCGCATAGATCCGGGTCCTCTGGAAAATTAGGATTTTTCTAAGTTTTCTTATTTTATGGAAATCGACGGTGTAAATTTCGGTTTTCACATTTTAGTATATTTGAAAAGGGCATAATGATAAAGTATTAAATAATGTGGACAAAAATTTTCGGGATTCTTTATAGTTACCAGAAACAAAGGCAATACTTTGAAATGAAGCACATCTGCCACTGTTGCAGCCGGACATTCAGTTAACAACCAATATAGATGACACTACACCAGCACTACCACTAAGGTTAGGAAGTCGGTGTTTTACAGATGGGTCTTGGAAGGATAACAAGTTATTGTACATGTAAGGTTGGTTTAGTACGCTAGCAAATTTTGAGAGATTAATGGGGACGGGGCGAGCAATACAACAGCCCGTTTATCATCCTTTCATATGGAATTTGAGGCCCTCGTTTGGACTATGAAATGTGTGAAAACTCTCTTTCAAGTGACTTTAAAACAATTGTTCTTAATTGGTAAATATTGTTTTATTACTTGGAAAAATACAACTGATAAAGGAAAGTTTCAGCTTCTTCGCGATTGCACGTATCCAGCTCAAAACATATGCACATGCAGTCTTGTCTTACACAAGGTGATCGAAGTCAACCAGTCTACTTTATCCACATGGACACAAAGTCTCTAGTTTGGTTACCAGGATCTTGAAAATCTGTTTTTATTAATGACAATAAAAATACATATATTTGTCAATCATACACATGTACAATTTATATTGAGTCATCTGTTTAGAAACATATGTATTTTAGAAGAAAAACAATTGTTTCAAAAAAACACTTTAATTTGTTTTTCTTTTTGCATTTTTTATGCATTTTTCAGTAAACTTTAAAAAAAAAATAATTGTATTTACTGAATTTTTATTGGTTAAAATTAAAAAAAAAAATAATAAGAAAATATATATTATAATCAAAATTTACCATGTTTTATAATAATGTGTGAAACTCCAAAACATATAATTCTAGTGAATCAGTTTGCCATGTGTCCAAAAATTTATCAATAATAAGCTCACATGCTTAACAACATTTGTTATCTTGAATAGCTTAATCATTATCTTTGATGGGTCTTCATTCAGTGATGCTCATGACTGAAATGATCTATAGCATCGCATCATCACCTATTTCTTTGAACATCAAAATATCTCCAGATGCCTCTTCTGGTCTGCCTCAAGATTATTACCTTCCCATATATTTTCACACAAGAATATCCTCCAAAATTATCATAAAGTTCCTTTCGGACATTTTAAACGACGAATTTAAAGAGACACCGTGCTACATAACATTACACAAACATACAAAATAAAGGGCATTGCAATCGAGAAAAAAAAAAAAAACAAATCCATCTTGGTTCGGTAAGAAAAGAAAGAGAGCTATTTGAACAAATAAATGTTAGAAACCAAATCTTGGTCCTCTCTCCACCATTGGTGTATCCCATGAGCTTCCTTGTAGTCTTCAGAAGCAGTCCGGTTTACTATCAGCTTAGCAGAAGGGATCACGTGAACCGGCTCTTGCACGTCCACAGCGTTACTCACTCCCATGGCATCCATCAGCAAACCTCCCAAGGAATGCTGCATCGCCATCCGCTCAACGATTCCAGCTCCATACCCAAGCTGTTCCATGTTGCCTCTGTGCTCGAAAAACCCAATGTACTCAGAACATAAATGGTCCCCTGGATTCACATGAACTTCAGGTAGCCACAAAGACAAAGCCTTCAACGGATCTTCAGACAAGTTCCGTTCTTGAAGTTGCTGCTGAAGCTGAGGCTGCTGTGCTTGCTTTAGGGTTCTCGAGAAAGCGAGTCCTGCTGTAACAAGGCTGCCGGCGATCCTAAGCCCGCTTCTAACACGTTCGTTAGATATCCTCTCGATAGGAGGAGACACAAAGGGAGGGTTGAACAAGAAAGACTTGACGTAAACTCCAGTCTTTGCCAAAGTTTTGCCAGCGAGAAGAGCCATCGCTGCACCCATAGAATGTCCCGTTAGCCAGAGGTTTGAAGCTCCAACAGAAGTAGCCATGGATCTCACAGCTTGCATAGCGATCTCGAAACGTGATGTACGGTGAAGGCCGTTACGGATGATGTGGATGTCTAACTCGAGGTCACGAGATATGGAGTCAGGTTTAGTCAACGTCCCTCTAAAGGCTATGACATAACGGGGAGCTTTAGAGTCGACGGCGGTGTCTTGTTGTGGAGGTTTGAGTTCGTAAATGGCGCCGAAGATGGAGAAATCAGCGTCGTCGATAAGGCGACGGATGAGTTTGAAGTGGAAGAAGTCCCACCATGGAGATGCAAGAGCTTGAGAGCCTTCACGTTGAAGCTGACGGTCACGCTCTACTATGTAGATCCCTTGAACCAAACAAGCTGCTACACAACGTTGGTGATTTTCGTTTGCCCTGGAAAAAACAGATATCAACGAGAAGCTCATAAAGATTAGTGTATATGAGAATGAGATTCATACCAATCAAGATTAGTGAGGTGTGAGGGTCCACAGAGGGTAAAGTCTTCTCTATCAGAGGCCATTGATCAAATCCCAATCTTCTTCCTCTCTTTTTTTTTTGCTAGATAGTTCCCAAAATTCAAAGACAATAGCAAACGAGAGGGCAGCCAAAATAATTGAGATCCTCAGATCAATCGGGACAGAGAAAGAACATTCGACATCAAAAACTCAAAAAAGCATTAGATCATCTAAGGGAATGAAACTTACTGTTAAGCCCCTCGCCTTGATTGAAGATTGACACCAAAATTCACCACGGAAAAGGTTGCAGAGGGAATCGGGATTGAAGGAATCAACAACAGATTCGAATCCGAAAGCAAAGAGGAGTTTGAAAGCAAAGAATCTGTTGTTTAAAGAGAACTCGAGGATGGTTAAGTAATACTACACCGTTTTATATAAGATTGAATGATCACACGTGCAATCACATGGGCGTTTTTTTTTTTTTCTTTTTTCTATTGGTCTTTCCTCTCACACGAGACATTTTACCGAACAAGTAGAGAGTTTAGCGAAGATAACGCCAGTTCTTCATCTCTTTTTATTCGATCTAAAGATTCTAAGAAGAAAAAATACTATGTCTTTCCTTCACAAGCAGCTTTTAGCTTCCTTTCTTATGCGAACCAGTAAGATCCATTTCAATACGCCTTACTTCTTCCTTCAGCTCCGCTATAGAAATAGGACTTGCCTCTGAGTTACCCCTCGTCTCTTTGTTGGCTAATAAAACTGAGAGATGCTTAAGACACGAAACGTATTCAGACTTTACTTCCGGAGAATCTCGTAGCTGACTTCCACAACCAAACTACATACAACAAAAGGAAAGAGGAATTTATAAACAACAACAAAAAACAAAAATCAGTGTCCCAACATTTTCTTTGCACGCTGAATCAAATCACTTTTTGGTTAAAATGCAAATGAGCTCTAGGTTTAAGGTTTCACCTCTTTGTAAGCTGAAAGACATTGGACAAGTGCATCTTCTGCTGCATGTGGGTCTCTTTCCTGCAATATCATACCAACAGGTTTACACAGGATTGTTGTTTAAAAAAGTAAAGCATCAATATGAAGTGATAGTCTTGAACTTGGCTTCGGTTTGAGAAGCACATATCAGATGTTGAACTAGTCTTTGTCATCAATAAGCTGAAGTTTATATCTGAATCTATACTAATTTCCAATTGACAGCTCTGAAATTATGTATATTACAGTACTAACCTTTGCCTCCGGGATCTCGTTTTTGCTCGTCTCCAAAACTGCAAGACTCTCAAGAGACCGTAGCTGCAAAGAAATAGTAAAGGTCCCCCAACACATTGTTTGTAGGAAATAGAACACAATTAATTGTACCAAGACTTACCAATATGACTAAAGCTGCGTGTTCATAATTCCTTAAAGTCTCACTGGGTTTTCCTTGTTTCTGCTCTTTGCTCTTTTGGTTTTTCAGCTTAAGCACAACATCTTTTGCTATCCTGGTTTCCACCACAAAATTTGTTCTCTCGTTACATTCTTCTTGAGAAGATAAAAGAAGCTGAAACTAGAGAGCTAGTAGGCAAAGATAAATATATGCCAACCTAGATGAGTCTCCAAGATAATCCTTTGCTTTTTCTAGTTTAGCTAGGGCTTCACTGTTATCAGTTCCTCTCAACTGACTAGCCTGAAGCATAAATGTCTTTGCAATGTGAAGCAAATTTCCACCTATCTGGATATGTCCTTCTGGAAGTAACTTCTTTTGGGTATTGAGACACCTGACATGATTTTTTTTTCATAAAGCTTTAGTTCTATACATTTATGGATCCTCATAGTACTTCCATACACCGATCAAGAGTTTATCATGTGTTTACTTTTCAAAAATTTCTAGAGCTTCACTCAGCTGCCCAGATAATTGTAGAGTAACCGCTAATGCTTCAGCTGCAATTACTGCCTCCATTGAGTTCCATCCCTGTGATAGAATTCATTCATCAATAACTTTAAACTAGAATTATAAGAGCACCACAACTAAGCTCATCAACGCAAAGTTTGCAGTGCATAAGCATTACTAAGTTCAAACTTAACCAAAATACTATATTCCGCATTCTATCAAGCATATATCAGGAAGTTGGGACTTTTTTCTTTGATCCTAGATTAGAAAATGGAGTTTGCAAGGAAAAGAAGAATATACTATAAAACAGAAAGAAAGTAATATGTTGAATAAGCTAAAGGGAAGCACACCTTTGATAATTCCATCATGTGCAATAGTTTCCTCTGTATGTTTTCAGCCTCAGCCAGACGATTGGATCGTGTATATATCTGGAGCACAAAACGGAAACGAAATATAAACAAATTCAGAATCATGATGGATTAATCGCAATATGCTGTGTTCAAATCGATGCATAGTTAAAAGAAAATGGAAAGGAACATCCATATAAGATGCAACGTTTAAAGCGTCCAAAACCTGAGAAAGGTATCTGAGTCTCCTAATATATGTCATGGACTCTCCTTGACCATTATCCTACATCACAAAACCAAAATACAATAAATACAACTGACAAAATGAAACATCAAGATAGCACACTTTCGGTTTATCATTAAAATATTGACATGCCTCAAGTATTTTAAGAGAATCCAGGATAAGAGCCTCCGCATCTGTGTCTTTTCCTTGCAGATGTAATACCTGTCGCATATCAAATTATACGTTGAAAAGGAAGTATAAAATGAAAGATAGATGACAATAAACTCAAAAAAGAAAAATCTGAATTGAGCAAATACATATCAACCCTTTATACAGAACAATATTTTGGTTTATTGTATTCATGGTTATACATATCAACCCTTTATACAGAACAATACATATCAACCCTTTATACATAACAATAAATACAACTGACAAAATGGATCAATATGCTAAGAAACACAAAACAAACAAAAATCATACCGTTCATCACAAGTATAAAATCTTTAAAGCAACAAAACATATAAAACACGAGAGTACCGTTCCAAGATGATACATTGTCTCTGCATAATCCGGATGATTATGTCCCAGGACTCGTCTTTTCATCTAGATTATAATCAGAGGAAATAAGAAGAAGCAAAATAAATAGTAGAAAATGATAAGTGTTAATCATAAAATAGTAAAGATTAATCTGGGCATACTTACCTTTAAAGCACGCTGCACATGAAGCGGTCAACAAGAGAATTAAAATAAGTAGTTAGCATCACAAAATATAAAGCTTATCATTTGAAGTGTTGGTGGCAGTATATCAAGAGTGAATTTGATAATATAACGGTAATCAACCTCGTAGCACGCACGAGCTTCCTCAAGTTTTCGCTGGACAAGATAAAGTTGTCCAAGGTTGTGTAGAGTAGCACCAACACTGCATTGTTTAGAATAAATAGCATGTAACGAAATTCTAGATGGAACTCTATTGGTTTTTGTCCTGTGACTTCAAATACCAAGAAATAATGGACATAATATGTCATGCCATGTGTATGCATGGAGGGCAGCAGTGAGCGAGCCAACAGGGGCATAGAGTGATAGAACTGAAAAGTGCCAACAACTCAGCCAGTGTCTAGAAATGTGATAGGTTCTCAGCTAAATTATGAGTGTGATTTTATGTACAGAAACCTCAAAAGAATGGCAATCAGTAAAACTGTCAGCTTATAAGATAAAAGAATTCTCACCGGACATCTTCAGGACCATAGTACTCCTCCAGTATGCTTACAGCTTCCAGGTATAAGGGCTCTGCTTTGTGGAATTCTTTCTTAACTCTGTATAACTCTGCCTTACGTAGAGGGAGAAAACGAGAAAGCAATTAGTCTAATAAGTAACAAGCACTATTATCTTAAGATAGAAACTATAAAATTTGAGTAGAGACCAACCAGATTGTTGCATGCAGATGCAACATGTGGATCCTTCTCTCCAAAACCTTCCTTGGCTTCCTGTATTGCAGAACCGAAAAGCCTCTCTGCTGGCTCCAGCTTCCCCTAATTAGATAGAGAAATAGATTATTCAGAGGCACAGGAAAAAAAACAAAACAGTTTTGAGTTACATTCTTCAAACAACCTGAAAGAAATGTTCTCTTCCACTGTCAGTAAACACCCTCCACTTAGATGTGTGTATATTCGACACAACTGACCCGTCCTCAATCCTCTCTAGCCCATTATTGCCACTCTCATCCATTTTATCTCCAGGTTTTGACTTAATAGGATCATCCTCAGCCAACACAATTGCTGGAAAAAACAAGAGTGAGGTATCAAAAATCATCACACTACAAAAATAAATATAACAAAACGCACCAGCTTGTCCAGAAAAGATAATCCAAAGCCGAGGATCCAAGAGATGCAAATTCCTTGTATAGCCTCCAGAATCATTATGATATGAAATCTTTGGTTTCCCTGCAATCAAACAGACTCCTCTTAAGTCCAATATTCACAAGATTTTGACAAAACTCTTTTTAAGATAAAAAAAAATAAATAGCCCCCAACAAGAAAGTCCAAAGCTTTTGTATTGGAAATTCAGAATATAAAGTACATTCCTACTCGGAATCTAAAAGGGTAACCCAAACTTGGAGATCACATTCAATCAAAGTGTTACCATTTCTTCAAATAGTAAAATACAAACAGAGAAAAAGACAAAAAAAAAAAAAAAAAAAACAAGTTTCCAGTACACTGTTCTATAATTGTGAAGTGAGCAAAAAGCATTGGTCAAGTCCCAACTTTGCTGGAAAAAAATCCTAACGGAGTGTGACAAGCACAAGAGAGAAGGAAAGTTTTTCAGGATAGCCATGACTGATAGATCTAAGAACAGAGTCGAATGCTGAAGTTACCGAAGAGTGAATTAGAAAAAGTGGTGGAGATCGGAGCCCGCGAAGAAGAAAAGGAATGAGTCCGTCTGAGGAGAGCCGACATAATTCGAGTCATAGACATGTTTGGAGGAGTTTCGTGAATTGCGCTCCAGGTGTTCGACGATATTACTTAAACAGCTGCAAATGAATCAATTTAATTTGGTTGGCTTAGAGCATCTACAAAAAGACTCTCTATTTTAAAGTTTCCAAAACTCTATATTTGAAGTTTCAAGGTATTCTTCTCCAAAATAAAAACTTCAAATTTAACTTCAAAATTATTACTATTTTATATTTTGATCCTTATATTTGTCATAGTTAATATAAATTCATAAAACATTGATAAATAACATACACTTATATATAAATTATACAACAATATTAATTAATAAAATCTTACACTAAAATATAAATTATAAATACAAATACATGATTATTACAAATAGAATACCACATTTTTGTTGTCTAATTTTAATTTTGAAATATTTAAAAATACTAAACTACAAGCAACTATTTTAAATTTTATTACAAATATTTATTTAGTTTTATGTCTGAAACTTAAATTTCTAAAAGGTAAAGTTTAATTTGAAATATTTATAAGATTTAAAAAGTTTTATGGATTAAAAAAATAAACAAAATAATATTTATGAGTTCTAATTTTTATTTGTAATTGTAAGGACCAAAATGCAATTAAAAATATTGAAACTTCAAATATAGAGTTTCACTCTTAAAAACTTCAAATTTGAAGTTTTGAGTTTTTTTTAGAGAGCAAAAAACTATATATTTGAAATTATAGAATTTCTTTTGGAGATGCTCTTAACTTGTTTGTATACAGTCCAGCCAAATCCAAACTGAACCGAGAGAAAGAAACTTACATCAAACCGACAAGCCAAAACTCAAACTAAAACTATTTAAAGGACCATTTGATCCCTGGTTAGTCAAAAACTTTTTTTCAGTTATGAATCAGTCAACCCTTTTCAGAGAGTATTTATTAGTCTCATTTTTTTTTCAACAACAACTTTCATTAATTAACAAAGTGAACATGATTACAACCACAAAACTTTTTAACCCATCATACAAACTACATGATCTAATACTCCTAGGAACACTAAATTGGATCTTATGCTATTCGATCTAGTCATCGCTGTATTTTTTCACCACAAAAAAACAAGTACAACTCACAACCTGAACTAAACTGTTTCTTAAACCCTAAATTGGACCGGAACCAAATACATAAAATGTACCCTGAGTCAAATCAGTTCCTTGATCAAGAATTTGTTAGGCACCATATGAATAGCTTGTAGAACATGAGCTAGCAGTATCGACACCAAAGCGCTTACTGATTCAACCCAAAATTATAGGCAATTCAGACTCATGGTTCCTAGCCAAACACAATGAGACGAGAATATTCCATGACTCGAAATATTTCGACTCTTAAACCACCTAACTTCGACCTCAATGATACAATACCATCTACTAACTAAAAATATATAGAGTTGTTATCACTGTAGGACAGTTTCCAAGTTTTAATAACACAATAAGACAGTTAGTGCTACTTGAGCAGTTTTTATGTGAAATGTCTTAAATTGCCCTTGTAAAAGTGTAACTGATAGGATAATATTGGTAAAGTCATTTTTACTCTCTAGTTACGTTTGAAATTGAAAAATAAAGAATGTACCCAAAAAAATTTCTTACTCAATTATTTACTGAATATATGAAAACAATTTTTTTATTTATTTTTGTTCTTTTTACCAAAGTAACCGAAGCAAGAAAGGTAAAGAAAAAGACGACGGATGAGACAATTCCCACAGAGGAAACAATCCAGACCAACTTACCGGAGAGGTTTTTCACAACTAACCATTTTTCTGACGATGACGATGATGTTGAGACATCGGAGATGGCGAAGCTAACGAGATCTTGCTTTGGAAACCTCTTCAAATTACACATAAAAAGACTTTTGATGGGAAGAGATGTACATACCATGATGATGAGGCAAGTGGAGTTTGGAGAATTAAGATTGTATGCTAAAAATCAATGGCGGCTACGGATTATATTTGCAGAAAACGTTGAAAACCCTAATATGAAGAAGATGAAGTTATTACAAAATTGCCATTCATAAAATTTTTTTTAATGGGACGGCCACGTGGACGTGTACATAATGTTAGTGTACACATGTACGTGTACACAAGTACGTTGAATGACCACGTGGATGTGTACATAATATTAATGTACGCATGTACATGTTAAAGAGATAAATTTGTCTTTATAAATATAACGAAAAAATGTGGTTTACGTGAATTAAACAACATGATTATATATGTACATGTGTACATGATTACATGGTGGACCTAAGTTTTTAACAAACGCGTACATCATTAATTTTCTATAAAGCACACGCTACCACAATACTTCATGTACATAATACAAACAAAATGTAACTACCATGTACAGATACCACGTCCACCAACTGTACTTTTTAATGTATTTTACTCAACCATTTACACTCACATTGTACATAGATGTTTCAAAGACAACTACCATCTACATAGCATCTGGTACATGGAATTGCATATACACTCACTACATATATATGTACTCGTACTTATATTAGTTTTAACAATGTCCACGCTCTATCATTTGATCATGTACATTATCAACCATGTATGAGTTAAGTTGTACACTTTTGTTTCCCAACCTAGACGTCCACACCATGTACATGGTACAACATCTACATGTACTAGTACACGAATTTGTATGTACAATCACTATATATGAAATCTCATGTTGGGTTTGTACACATGTACTTTTATATTCATGTTGTATAGTTCATGCAAACCCAACATGGGATTTCGTTTATGTACACATGAGTAGTTTTGTATGTACACATCGATGTACATGTGTATATTTCAGTTTCCAATGTTTATGTACATATGAGTATTTTTTTGTATATGTATGTTCTACGATTTTTAACTATAAGAAACAAAGATAACACATACGTACATGTAAACCAGATGTATATTTGTCTAGAGTAAACAGAGGTAACACATACATATATGGATAACATATTAGTATACACCGGTGTACATGTGAGTCATTGTACAAGTGGATAATTATATGTCTGTGTACATTTGAATGATTGTACATAGTGTAATTGTATGTACAATATGTTATGTACATATGACTTATATTTTTAATGAAGGGTATTTTCGTAATTTTAACTTCATCTTCTCCAAAATCAATTAGGGTTTTCTGCAATTTTCATCTATGGTCGCCATCCATTTTTTTCTTCTTAATCATCATTTTCTTTTCATTTTTCTTGCTTATTATACCTTTAAATCTATAGAAATCCCGTTTAAGATCTGATTTCATGCTCTAAATGACTCTGTTTTTACAACAAAAACGTCTATGTCTCTGTTGTCACAAACGTTTTTGTCTCTGTTGTCATTCCGACTGAGTCACCACCAAGTTACTCCAATAAAACTTGGATCTAACTGATTACGGCAGGTACGTTGATAGTTCATACGGTGAAAACAGAGGATTGGGTAGAAATTACGGTTGATGAAGAAGATAATACATCAATGGCAATGGAGGAAGGGTTACGGATTGCAGCGACTTTGAATGGAAGAGTGAACGGACTGGAGCTTGCCGCAACCGTAGTCGTTAAGAGCAGTTCTAGTGCTCGTGAGTTCTATGGTGTAAGCTGAGTGTGTGTTGGAGGGGGGGGGGAAGTGGTGGGAGGAGCTCACCATGGGAACTTGACGCAAATACAGATCATGGAGGAAAAAAGTCGGTGGCTAGAAGCAGGTCACGGCGGAGATGAGTTCCTGATCACTATTAGAGTTCATATTGGTTGTGGTTTAAGCTTACACGATGAGGATGACATAGAAGCTCAAGAAAGAAGATCGGGAGTTGATGTTGCAGAGCACTTTGTTTATGATAAATCTTAAACTTTAAAATGATATATAAATGAAAGGCTATGGTTAAATCCCAGACAAATATATAAATTAAATTTAGTTACAGTGTGTCATTTGGTTGAAAGGTTCTTTAGTTAAATTTTAACTAGAAAATGAGTTTGGTGAGAGAAAACTACCTTAGTAGTAGAAACTGTCCTAATGTGTAAAATAAACTCATAAACTGCCTTTTAGTGTAATACTTTCAAAAATATAAGTCAAGACCACAAATACAATCCTCACTACAAGAAAACGTGGGTAAAACAACTGCAATTTTGGTTGTTATGTGGTCGTAAATCACAACTTACGACCAAAAAACAACGAAGCACGTTTAGTCGTTAGTAGCCCGTTGTAATACAACAATAGTCGTAAAGTGGTAGTAAAATGTACGACTACATGTTTTGGTCGTAAAGGAAATGTAAAAGTTCTGGTCGTAATGTAGAAGTTGATGTGACGTAAAGTTACGTCTGTATATCTACTCGTTCATTGGTTGTAACATTTGGTTGTAAAGCAGACGCAAATGTCGATGTAGATTAGAATTAAATTCGACTAAAGTGTACGACCAATTAACCTCAATACTTGAGATTTAGAAGTAATTTACACGTAAATATTACTACCAGTTTACCTCGAAATGCTTTTAAGAGTTACGACCATTTCACCTCTATGATTATAATTAGTTTTTACATTTTTAAATTTATAAATTTAAATTTATAAATTTATGAAATTAAATATTTATAAAAAATCCTTCAATTTCGAAAATATTTAAAAAACTTAACTTAATATATAAATCCAAAACATAATAATAATTATATATATATATGTATATATTCAAATTACATAACAAAAAAAATAATTATTAAGATAAATGTTTTCGAAAAACTGGGAGGCATGTTCATCGGCTACTCGCTCCGCGTTCGCCTGCTATTCTGAAGTTGGGTCAGGGTTGATGGTTGAACGTCGAGATCTCCACATTGCTGCAAGTGCTGGGTTTGTTTCCGCAATAACATCAAACATCTCCGCCATGGCCCTAATATTGGCCCTGTGGGTCTCGTTGTCTGTCTGGAGGGTCGAGATGACTTGGTTGGCATTCGTCAAATCGGTCCGGAGCTGAGATTCTTCGTGCTGTCTTGCAGCGTATTCAGCTCTATCCCTCGGAACATCGTTCACCGAACTGACCCCGATCATCCGTCCCCTCTCCTTCGGGATAACCTTCATTCAATTAATGAAAATAATAAATTAAATTAGTACATAATTAAAATTAAACTTAGAATTAATAATATTGAATAATAGTCACCTGCGCAAAATTTTTATCTTGTTCAATGGTGGTTAATTGGACGGATTCGCCTTGTTCCGACGTCAACTGGGTCTGGACCTCCTGGATCCGATCCTCAACATCATTGTAGATCCTTTCTGCTCGAGGATCTACAAACATCCCGTCAGAACGCTGGCGCGTCAACTTGTAAAGTCGGGCAAGATACGGTGGTGCTCCTTCCCAAACAGCCTACAAAATAATATAATTAAATTAAACTATATATTAATGTATTCGATAAAAAATTTAATTTTAAAAATTTTAAAACCAAATTATAAAAATTTTAGTACTTACAATTTCTAGGGCTTTCCCTGCGTGTGGAGTCTGTCCAGAAATGTGGGGCACTACTACCAAATTACCCTCTGCATCACGCTTCATTCAGTTGTTGGAGCAACGGGCCGAAGTTCTAACTGACTTAGGCGAACTCCAATCAGCCGTCAAGCCAGTCCAAACAGTATCGCTGATGTAGATTGGTTTTGCGGAAGCAGGGTCAAACCTCCACTTGTCCTTCCAATCGCCCACAATGTTCTAGAGGCGTTCTCGCGCCTTCTCATAGAAGCCTTCCTTCATCTTCTCGTTGACAGCAATAGACCAATTCCATTTTTGCTGCGAAAAAATAATTAAAATGAGAAATTAATAATAAAATGAAAAACATAAATAAATTAATTTCATTAAGAAATTAAATAACTTACCGCAAAAAATTTGAACCAAGTCCTCTAAACGTGGTTCGGTGTAAGCTTCCAGTTTGGATGAGTATCTCGGAAGTTCGTCCTGATGATGTCTGCGACGCTCCGTCCCACGCAATTGTCTGTTAGAAACCTAAAAAAAATTGAAAAATACTTAAAATTTTATATATGGAAAATATATAATTACGACATGCTTATATATAATTAAAATTTTATATATGGAAAAAATTCAAAAGTTACCAAAAAGTGTTGGGTGGTCGATCTGGATCGATGATGGGTAAACCTTCTCGTCCCAGCATTTGGAGAAGATCTTCGACCGTGTATCTAGCGTATGGAGTATCCAGTCGCACAAGCAAATCCGGATGGATACCTGCAGGAGGCGGCGGAGCTGCTTCGGGAGGCGAAGGAGGAACGTATTGCTGATGAGGATCGTATGGAGGATCATGCTGAGGGTAGTAGGGAGGGAGGTCAAACTGATGAGGAGGCGGCGGCGGCACATACGGACCAGGAGGCACATAAGAGTGAGTGCCTTGCTCCACGGTCTCAGGGACAGTGCCCAAGCTGGAAGCTGATGGATCCGACGACGAACCGAGATATGTATCGCCATAAGAAGGTCGACGGTTTGCCACCATATTTTTTAATCTCTGTCTCCCGAACATATCTGTAAAAAAAAAAATCATGGTCAGAAACAATTAATTTAAAATAGTTATAAAAGTAATAAAATACTAATTATAAATCTATTTTCGTCCTAAACTAATTACAACCCTAATCTAATTACATCCTAAACTAACCACCTAAATCTAAACTAACCACCTAAACCTAAATCTAAAACTAAAAAAAAAATACCTGTAGAGAGGGAAAGTGGTGGCTAGTGAGAGAGGAGAGAACGATGAAATGCGGTTTGCACTCGCATGTTTATATAGAGATTTAGGTGTGGTCGTAATTTGGAGGTCCTTTACTTCTAGATTATGACCAAAAATCATTTCCGACTATTAGGGACCAAAAATTACGACCAGTTGGCGTCGACACGTGACGACATTACGACGCATTTGAATCTAAATCCTATTACGACCAAAAATGGTCCAAATAGTACTTGTACATTACGACCAAATAGGGTCTATTTTTGCTTACGGCCCAGTTACGTCGAAATGTGAATAATGAAAAAAAAATAAAACCTTAAGACATGTATTAATAACTTAAACAAAGCTCCTATAGACAAAAATTATTATCTATCAGAGCATTTATTTAAGTTATTATTACAAATAGCTTAAGAAAGGGTAACATATTTTTGTTTTTGTTTTTTTGACTTTTATTTTTTTTTTGTCCAATTTCAGAATGGGAAAGGGTACTAACATATTTAAAGGGAATTTACCAACGAAAGAGATACTAGATCTACGTTTAGTCGTAACGTAGAGGTAAATTACGTCCACTTTGGGTCTAAAGCTTTTAAATGTTGGTCGTAATATAGTGGTAAATTTAAGACTAAATAAAGACCCACAAGCATTATGACCAAAAAGGGACTATAATTGTTTATTTCCTAACGTATATATAAATTAACGTTTAGTCGTAATGCAGAGGTAAATTTACGACTAAAAAGGGACCCACAAGCATTACGACCAAAAAGGGACTATATTTCCTAATGTATATATAAATTAACGTTGCTTATACCCTAAATCTGAAACCCCTTAACCCTAAATCCTAAACCCTAAACCCCAAAAACTTCAAAAACCCCTAAATCTGAAACCCCTTAACCCTAAACCCCAAAAACTTCAAAAACCCCTAAATCTGAAACCTCAAATCCCAAACTTCAAACTTCAATACAATACAAACTTCAAAAAATACAAAGTAGATATATCGAATACAAACTTCAAAAAATACAAAAGTAGATATCGAATACAAACTTAAAAAACATTAAGACAATACATAGTATATATATATGTATGATATTACTCGTCATCTTCCGAAGTATCATCTATGCCATCGTTTTCTTCAAATTCATCTCCATTGCTTTCGTCTGCTATATCATCTGGAAGATCTTCATAACCGAGGTTTTGGGGATCAACAAGTAAAATTTCATCAATAGGTTGTTCAGGCACTTCCACTTCATTAACGACATCTCTTTGCAAAAGCGGTTGTTCGTCACTGACAACACGATCCCGAGGTGTAACTTTAATAGCAGCTAACCAGGATATTCCAGATTGTTTGATCCGCAGATAAGGAATAAAACAAACTTGGTGAGCTTGAGATGCCAAAATGTAGGGCTCAAATTTGTTGTACCTCCGTCTGGAATTGATATCCACAACTCCAAACTTGTTATACCAAAAACCTCTATTAACTGTAGGGTCGAACCAATCACATTTGAAGAGGACACATTTTAGCTTCACTAAACCAGAGAATTCCACCTCGATGATCTCTTGCAAGATTCCATAGAAATATGTTTATCCTTTTACACATACTCCATAGTTCACCATTGCTCGGCGACTTCCATACTCATAAGTGTTAAAAGTGTAACCTCGTGTTAAATACATAGGTGCTGTTGACACCTTAGCAACTGGACCTTGTATCAATTTATGAACCCACACACTATAGAATGAATCATCATAATCAACATGTACGTACATATAATATTATTAATATAATTATTAATCAATACAATAATGAATTTATATATACTGAGCTTTATACCTGATGATAGGAATTTTAAGGTTCCTAATTAAATGTTGTAATATAAAAGATGTCAAACCAGTTCTAAGTGATCATAAACCAAAAGAATTGCAAGACCATGCTTAATCTAAGTGCTATCAATGTTGAGTTGGTTTTTAGAGTAAGAGACTACTAAATAAGCAATAAAGATCAAAGCTTTCTTTCAACATGAGAAGAGAGAATTCATGGGGTAAGGGAATTGATCTTGGGTAATTAAGTTTCAATCTAAAGGTGTAAGCTTTTCAATCAATCTACCAACCTTAGGCCTAGACACAATCCTAAACAAACTCTATCTCTAGATGAATGTTCATTTGCAAAGATAACTTAAGCATCTAATCTCTTAGGTTGAATGTTATCTAAACAATCATTAAAATCAAGTCTACTAGCCATCCTAACACCTTTAACAACAAATCTCTTTGGTAAAGAATGTTAAAAGCATTGGAGAGTTGGTTCAGGTATTTCATCATACACCTTATGGGCTTGAAATACCTAAAGCTCAATTCTAGAGAGACTAACTCTAAAATAGCATTAGATTCACTCTACAAGCAAGGAATAAGATGGATCTATACTCAAACACCTTAGATCTAGCTTAATCACCCTTTGATCTCCCTAACCCATGAATCCTAAAGTGTCTACTCACTAATCACCATGATCACACTTAAACCTATGAAGGATTTAAGATTATCATGATTAGAAAGCAATGATACACTTAAGAAATCTCAAGAACACAAGATAAAAGATGAAACTTAGATTAAAGGAATAAACTTTCACCAAAATGTCAAGTGTTTAGGAGAGAAATTAAGATAAGATCCCAAAATAAGGTTTAAGGGTATTTATAGTAAACTAAAATCGAACTGGGCCAACCCAACAAACCTAAGCGGGCCCAAACAAAAGAGGTAAAAAGTCTGGTCAAACTCGGAATCTTGACTTTTCAACGCACACAGCGGCCTAGGGAGGCCGCTGCAACAAGCCGCTACAGTGGCCCAGCGGCCTTTCTCTCAGCTCCAAACCGCTCCCGTTGGCCGCTGGCACACTTAGCTCCCATTTCCACATTTTTGGTGTCATTTGGCCGCTACACTTTGCCGATTTGAAACAGGGACTTGGCTAATTTAATTGCTCGAAAATGCACTTTGGCCGCTGCCAAAAACCGTCCCCACTAGCCGCTGGGGTACTTAGTCTCACATAAGGTTTTGGTGCAGCGGCTTCTCGACATCGTTGCTAGGCCGCTGCGAGATCTCTATGCCGCTGGGGCACTTCATCTGGACTCACACTCGAACATCAGCTAGTCTTGTCCTTAAATCACTTCCAAAAGCTCCAAAGTAGTCATTTTGCATCTTCCATACCTGATAAAGACATATGCAATGCAAATGCATCCTAAACAAGTCTAAATGAAGTCCTAAATGAACAAAAACAAACAAGATAAAAGGGTTAAAACCATGCAAATATGCTATACATCAATACCTGTGTTTTTAACCACTTCACAGAGTGTTGTTCTTTCCTTTTATTGAGATCATTACTGGATATTCATGGTAAAGCTTCTTTAACTTGTGCAACAAAATCCTTATTTTTGCAAAGGATCGATCGTCATATAATTAAATAGCAAACATGTAATCTTAACTTATACTTATTACCGTTCAAACTCATGCATCTCCTCGCAGTTTAAAAGTATATATGTGTGGGCACTGTGAGCGTTATCTATACTCGACCACCAATCTTCTTTTAGTTTTCCACCTAGACGTCCAATCTGACAGAATATGTCAGGAACATCCTTTTCAATATACGTCGGCATAACATCACCATCGTCATATCTGCTTGGAGCCCATTTTCGTGTACGGACTTGTGAGCCAAAGTGGTACGAAGTGAAGTGAGATGTTTCCTCATTCAAACTCTCAGAAACTATTGAACCTTCTACCCTTGCATGATTTCTTGCTTTCCCTTTTAAATATTTCATGGATCGCTCGTACGGATACATCCATCCGTTATGTACCGATCCAGGAAGCAATGCCTCGTATGAGAGATGAAGAACTAGATTTCCATGACGTCAAAAAATGATGGTGGAAAAATTTTCTGAAGATTACACATTAAGATCGGGATATTATCATCAAGCTGATTGATGATATATTCAGTTAAGGTACGTGAGCTAAGATCCCTGAAAAAAGCTCCAATACCTACAAAATAATTGCAATTGTTTTAAATCTATTTAATTATATATATACATATATTTTAATGAAAAGTTGTGTATTACCTGCAAGTGCTTCATGAACATTTTTTGGAAGCAACTCCGCAAATCCAAATTGTAGAAGTCGTTGCATAAACACATGACAATCGTGACTCTTCATCCCATAAAACATTTGTCCCTGCTTAACACATCTAGATAGATTTGACACGTATCCATCAGAAAACTTCACATCTGATGTCACCCACTCGAACAATGCCGCCTTCGCTTCTGTTGACAATCTGAAAACGGGAACCGAATTTTCCATCGTTTTTAAT
The DNA here is from genome assembly GCA_932364175.1 of Eruca vesicaria subsp. sativa. Classification (NCBI taxonomy): domain Eukaryota; kingdom Viridiplantae; phylum Streptophyta; class Magnoliopsida; order Brassicales; family Brassicaceae; genus Eruca; species Eruca vesicaria. The sequence continues at coordinate 92,856 of CAKOAT010397377.1, forward strand.
ATGCAGCTCATTTCTATAACATAACTCAGGCAAATCCAACCTTGAGTTCTTGTTATCTTTTGTCTTTCCGGGTACATTTAATAATGTATTGATGATGTTCTCAAAGAAGTTCTTCTCTATATGCATCACATCTAGATTGTGTCGCAAAAGTAAATCCTTCCAGTATGGAAGTTCCCAGAATATACTCTTCTTGTGGTTATGCTGTGTCCCATAACCATCACGCATATTTGCATGAGTATGCCAATTACCTCCTCTCTTGATTGTTTCTTGTGCACCATAGTAATCAATATATTTCTCAATTTCTTCTCCAGATAAATAAGGAGGTGCGGTGTCCCGTACAACCACTTTTGCCTTGAATAACGTTCTGTCTCGTTGGTACGGATGGCTAAGGGGAACAAATTTCCAATTTTCATCAAACCAAGACGTCTTCATACCATGCTTCAGATGAAATGCGCCAGTTCTTCCCATACAATAAGGACACACTAGTCTCCCATGCAGAGTCAAACCTGATAACATCCCATATGCTGGAAAGTCACTGATAGTCCACAGAAGAACGGCTCGCATTATAAAGTTGGTTCTTGTTGAACAATCATATGTTTCCATCCCTGTTGACCACAAGGTTTTCAATTCTTATATCAGAGGTTGTAAGAAAACATCGAGGGACCGCTTTGGATGCTTAGGACCAGGTATCAATATACTCATGAAAATGAATTCTTTGTGCATACACATCTCTGGTGGAAGGTTGTATGGCGTCAAGATGACTGGCCAAAGTGAGTATTGTCTTCCAGACATTCCAAAAGGACTAAATCCATCTGCACATAATCCAACATAAATATTGCGAATGTTGCTTGCAAAATCCTTGTGCACCGAATTCAAGTGTTTCCACGCTTTTTCATATGAGGGATGATTAATCTCGCCGTCCTTCCGAGTATGTTCTGCATGCCATCTCATCGCTGCCGTAGTCTTTTCAGATTGATATAATCTCTTCAGTCTATCCGTAATAGGTAAGTACCACATCCGCTGGTACGGTACCCTATTACGTCCACGTCCTTGCGGTTTATAATGTGGCTTCTTACAAAATCGACACTACAACAACTCTGCATCTTCTCTCCAGAAGATCATACAGTTGTCTATACAGACATCTATCATCTCTGAAGGTAAGCCAAGACTATTAACCAGTTTCTGAATCTCATAGTAAGATTCAGCACACACATTATCTTCAGGCAAATACTCCTTAAACAACTCAGCCTATGCATCCATACAAACTTCAGGTAAGTTATAATCAGTTTTGATATTCATCATCCTAGCTGCCAATGATAATTTAGAAAGAAAATCTCTACAACCTTCATAAATTGGCTGATTAACGGCGACTAACATGTCATAAAATCTTTTGGCTTCCACGTTAGGTCCCTCTACATTTTCTACTGCCACCTCTACATTTTATCCTGCAACAATTACTGATTTTTTTTCACGAAATGCATCAGTAACCATATCATGCATCCTATCACGGTCTACCACCTGCTCCTCCGAAGGTGCATGTTGTTCTCTAGTACGAATATTTTCAAACTGATTACTACTACAAGCTTCATTCGTACTATCACCTTCTCCATGATGAAACCAAATGTAGTAATGTGGAGTAAATCCTCTATTAACTATATGTTTCCAAACTGTTTCACTAAGAACAAATTTTGTATTCTTGCACTTAACACATGGACAGAACATTTTACCCGTTTCCTTCGTGAGAGACGTGTTTCCGGCCTGGTACATGAATAGCTCTGCCCCGTTGAGGAACTCCGTTGCCATTCTTCCTTCAAAATCTTTATGTGCATACATCCAACTCCGAAGCTCATAAATATGTCGAGACATCTTTTTTACTCAATCTTGTTTCGTTTTTTTTTTATCTAAAAAATGAAAGCTCATATTGTATTTATAGGCAATTTCTGAGTGGGGAATGTTACCCCTTATTTACGACCAAAATATTTTACTTTGAATAAACTACCACGTTAACGTAATTTGGTAGTAAATCCGATGAAAAATATTTGGTCGTAATTTTGTAGTTATGTAACAACCACTTTACTACCACTTAATATTTGGTCGTAAAATGGACGTTGTTTTACCTTTGCTTTACGACTAAACGCGGTGGACCCAAAGTTACATCTACTTTACGACCATTTATAGTTTTGTTGTTTAATAGTCGTAAATGTGACGTAACGTTACGACTACAATATTGTGGTCGTAATCTGTGGTCGTTAAGTGCACGTTTTCTTGTAGTGCCTATGCAAGCTAATGGTCCCTAAAAATTGGCATGAACTTCATGTCCCAAAAGCATCTTCACCAACGGCGCAATATCGGGGTTGACTTGCATCTTGGTCTTCGACAATACAATCCTCAGCCTAAAAACCGGACACTCAGATCTGGACTGAAAAACGGACCTTGACGACGAGAGCGAGTCGGTTTAAACTTTATCAAGAATTCCAGAGTTATGGATCCCAAACCGCTTGATATACACTTCTGAACTATTCTTGGAGCTAGTGTGAAGGGTTTCCACCACTGCCACCTCATACTAATTCCTTATGTTGTATCTCAATCGGTGTAAAAGTCAGTTCGTGTCAACCTCAGCATAAAATCGAAACTTTGTCCCCTTTCTGTTTTTTATCTCTTTCAGTAGAGTCACCGCCATTAAGGAGCGAAGAAACTAAGCTGGGGAAGAGGCCTCACCAAATCGCACGCCGTCATCAATCCCGAAGATCTGTAAAGGGAAAATCAGATCTGGCTCATCCTCTAACCCTAAAATCCGACCCACTCTTTCACCCTTACCACGAGAGACTCGCCGCTGTTCTAGAGAGACCCGATGACCGTCACCAACAATCTTAATCGAATCATCGGCGAATCTCCAAGAAACCCATATCCAGCCAAGCAAAGAGGCAAAGTGATAAATGTTGGAGAAGTGAACAAAGAAAAAAGAAGAAACATGAAAAAAGAGGAGACTTCCGGCTACGGCGGTCGCCGAGCCGGAGCTAAGGTTTCCCTTCTGTTTTTTTTAGAGATGAAAAAGAGCGTTTGTTTATTAGTCTCATTAATTGACATTTATAGATGCAACCAAACCAATTTAACCAAAATTTAAAATTGAGCCAAATAGTTATAAATATTCAAAAACCATTCATATATTTCTATATTATTCAAATACACAAAATACATTTTTATAAAAAATCTTGTTTATTTTTAATTTTAAAATAATCAAATAAATATTCTAATTATTTAAATATTCCAGTTTTTTTCAACATATCAACTATAACATGAAGAATAACAAAAATCAAAAAATGGATGACCAAATATTGAAATGATTGTATGAAAGAAATTTGTTTGGAGTTCAGCGTGACTATGCATATACAATAACTTATTTTCTTATTTTATATATACTATTGATTTTGATCATTTTTTTTGTCATCAACATATACAGACTCTAAATAGACTTTGACCGGGGCTTCCACATCCATATGAACTACATACGACGATTGCTTTCTGCCATTCCGTGCTAGACTGTACGCCTTTGTATTTTGAGTTCTGGGAATATGAATAATATCCATATGTATGAAGCTCTCCTTTAGAATACTGATGTCTTCAAGATAATTTGCAAACGCCGGTCATTCCTCTGGTGCAGAAACCATCCTTACCAGTTGAATACAATCCGTCGCAAAAGTGACGTGCGTTTGACGCAGATTCTTCCTACTTTCCATCGCCCAGATGAAAGCTTCTATTTCCGAATGCAAGGCCGAAAGAGACGCTCTTGTATTCCTTGCCCCCATTAAACCCTGGAACCCCGTAAGCGTACTATACCACCCCTGTCCTGAGAAAGGTTCATGTGCCTTCCACGATCCATCAGTAAAGCACCAACGACCCGGTAGCTGAGGTAACCGGAACTCATCCAACGCTTGCCCAATAGAAGCTCTGTGCCCTAGTTATTTTATAACTTACATTTTATCTTTTCTTTTTTTCTCGTTATATTATTTCTTTTTATAATAGTTTTTCTTTTATTTTCCTTTTATGCGTGTAAATTTTTCTTTATTTAAATTTCTTTAAACAATAAAATTATAAGTTATTTTATGATAATTTTCAATATTTTTATCTAGAAAACTGAACTAAACAAAACCCGTACTGATTGTACTATCCAAAACCAAACCAAAAGGCAAAAGAACAAACTTTATTCATAAATGATACATAGAGATGTTTTCAATGGATGTGAAACAATAAAAGCCAGAAGAACAGAGCAAATCTCTTCACTTGTTCTGAGACAATACACACACAAACGTTGAATCATGCAAGAAACCCAATTAGAATGAACATTCAACAATCTTCTTTGATCTGATCAAGGATTCCAGATGATTGTGGTCTCTGCAATCATGGAAGTAACAATGTAAGGATCCATGTTCGAAGCTGGCCTCCTGTCCTCAAAGTATCCTTTCCCATCTCTCTCTGTGTCACGTCCTACACGGATCGATGCTCCACGGTTCGCAACGCCCTATACACAAAAAAAATATTCACAATTCAGTTAAAATGTAATGCAAGCTTTTACTATTTGAGACCCACAAAGTGTTGGTTAGTTAGTTTACCCAGAGGAAAGTGTTGATGTCAGCAGTCTCGTGGTGACCCGTGAGACGACGCTCATTGCCTTCACCGTAAGCCGCAATGTGTTCTTTGTGTCTCAGTCCCAATTTGTCGATTGCCTTCTTGATAATCTCGTAACCACCATCTTCCCTCATTGACTTGGTACTGAAACAATCACCATTTGAGTTAAACATGGATCAAAATTAAAAGATCAAACACAAAAGCAGATTCTTGAGATGTCTACCTATAGTTGCAGTGAGCACCAGCACCATTCCAGTCACCGGGAATAGGTTTTGGGTCAAAAGATACCACAACACCAGCAATCTCTGTGATCCTCTGTTTTTAGAACAAGCAAAGTAGGTTATTAATCAAAATGTACACATCAGTTATTGAAGAACGAATGTTTAATTGTTAGAACTTACCTCCAAAATATAACGTGCGACCCAAATTTCATCACCGGCCGAGATACCAACAGCTGGACCAACTTGGAACTCCCACTGCTCAACACAACAGAGACTTGGTAATTAGTACTTTATGCAAAAAAATTGATCTTGATTCTTGAATATCACAATTAATTACCAACAAGAAAAAAAAGATCAAAACATTAGGAAAAAATTCTCATCTTTATGATTAAATAAATTAATGTCAAATAGAAAATATCAGATCTTTATATAAAGTATCAAAATTTCTTGTAGGTTACGGAAACTACCTGACCCGGCATGACTTCCCCATTGATGCCACTAATGGTGATGCCAGCGTATAAGCAGGCCTTGTAGTGAGCATCAACAATGTCTCTACCGAAAGATTTATCTGCTCCAACACTACAATAGTATGGTCCCTGCAAAGATAATTTCACATTAAGAATTTAGTAAATCCGAACACATCGAAAATGATCAAAACCCACTTATCAATCATCATCTTCACCTGAGGGCCGGGAAAGCCGCCAATAGGCCAACCAACAGGCCACTTCACATCTTTCTGAAGTAAAGTATACTCTTGCTCAATACCATACCTGGTTTTAAAAGTAAGGTCTCAATCAATAACTGCGCATTTTTACAAGAACCGGCTAATACGAAATTAAATAGGGACTCACCATGGCACTTCAGCTACAACATCAGGGTGGCTAAAGACCTTAGCCGCAGCGTGTCTTTTGTTTGTTGGGATTGGTTCGCCCGCTGGAGTGTAAGCATCGCACATGACCTGATTATTAATTAAAACCATTAAAAGGTTATGACATGTTATAAAATATGGTTGCAACAACAAAAAACATCAAAACTCACAAGAATGTTATTGCCTCTACGGAAAGGATCTTTGAATATGGCTTGAGGGCTAGAAAAACATAATACAAAACATAAAAATGATTAATAAACAAGAATCTGAATAAGATCAAAGAGAAATGTTATGCAGATTGCAGAAAACTGTATGGTATAAGATCAAAAAGGAACGATTATTAACTATAAGATGACTTCACTGTCTTCACCAGGTGCTTGGCCTGTGCTTGAACCATCATAGTTCCACTTTGGTAGCTCCGAAGGGTCACTCACTGGTCCAGGAAGAGTCTATATAAACAAAATTTACTATAAATCAAACTTTTGGTATATCAAAAACAGAAATAGATAAAAGCTATAAATTACCAAAAATAGCTAGGGAAAGAAAACTTACCCTGGCTTTGCTTCTCATATCCATTCCAGAACCTCCAACCCTGATTTGGTATATGAAATTACACAACAATAACATTTAAAAAAAAAAAAAAACTCTTTAGGAATACATTCTAACCTTCTTTGCCTAGCAAGATACGTGTAGCCAGAAACAGAGCAGACATAGTTTTACAGCAGATTTAATCAGAAAATTAAACAAAAAACTACCTAACAGAAACAAATCGGATCTAAAGGACTAATAAGATGAAAAGTAAATATGTGTATTTCGCAGAATCTACTCCATACAAACCCCAAAACAAAACAGAGTGAAGAGAGTTGGACAAATAACATGAACCCATTTGATGTACGGTCAACATGAGAGTTCATACGATCTAATACATAAAGGACAACGATTTTGTGAAGAAAGAAGACGAACCATATGTATTCCGCAATGATTTTGTCAGTGGTCTCTGAGAGATTAAGGTTAATGAGATCTGTAAGAAGACTCATGGCTACGAACAACGAGATTGGTCGATAGTAACAGTTGAAGCAAATGACAGATAAAATCGAATAAAATCTTCTGGTGTTTTGGTTGTGTGCTGATATTGGTCGATGTGAAGAGTACTTATAGAACGAGAGGGTGCAGAGATCGAGAAAGTTGGTGACGTGAAGAGTTAGAAGACTTTATGGCTCTCCACAAAATACCAAAATACCAAAACGTAAAAATCAGAAATAAAATATGAAAAGATTCTCCTGCGGCCCAATGGAATCTTTATATATTTAGTAATGTTTACAGGTTAACATATGTATTTTTGATTTTTTTTTTCTGACATGTACACACCAGGTGACTAGGACTAGGCAATAGGATCCCAATCAAAATTTATACAATAATTTTTTTATAAATTAATAGGGTTGGAACTTTAAAATTTTATTAATTTATAGAAATATTAATTTACAAAATTTTCCTTATTTAGATTTTTTTTTTTATTTTAAAATATTTTTTTCCTATAATAAGAAAAATATTTTATTTTAGTGTATAAACATTAATTATTATTTTTCAAACATTTGACATTTATATCAATTTTATTATATTATTTTGTGTATATAATATATATTACATAGAATCTAAATGTGGTTGTAGACATAATATTACCAAATCTCATCAAAAATATAACAAATGTTAAGAAACTATAATAAGAATTTCATTGTGAATATAAAATAAATAATATAATGATATGTTCTTACTTATATAAAATATATATACATATAATTATTAATTTATAATTTTAATGGACCATATGTTTACACATAATTTTCTAAAAATTATTATCCTATTATTTTATCGATTTGTGTCAAATTTTGCACTGATCCAAGTTGGGACAATCAAAATTTATTAATTTATAGAGATTATTAATTTATTCAATATTAATTTGTTGAGGCTCTACTGTATTCATTCAGATTTCAGGTTCATGAATTCAACCCTATTTGGATATTATAAAAATTCGCATTACATTTGGTTTGGGTTTAGTCGGGTTCGGTTAGAGTTTAGTAACATGTTCTAGATCCGGTTGAACACAAAATAGCTTCGGATACTAATTAGTTACCGGTTCTAAGAATACTAATTTATACTCGATTAAATTCTATATGTTTTCATTTGTTTTATTAAATTTGTGTATTTAACTTCTTCAAACCATATTGTTGTCATTCAATGTGAAATTCATTTATCAACCATATAATATTTGTCATTAAAATATATGTGACAATACTAAACATATTATGATTAATGACAAACCAAAGCCTTGTATGAACGAAAAATCATACATAATGAAACACAAGAAGTTAAAGTTAACAACTAATAATTCTATAAATGTAAGAAATACAATTTTAAACTTAAAAATATTATTTAAACTTCAAAATAAATTTATTCGTAACTTAACCAAATAAAACTATATATTAGACTAAATATTTGATTTAATTATTAACATAATAACTAATTATTGTAACTACTTAATAATATATTATTGTGTTTTAGAAAAATGTTAGAATTTTTTTTGGAATTTTAAAGTTGCAATTTTTTCGAATATCCATTTAAATTTGGGTTCGGTTCGGCTAATCCATAAACCAAAATCTCATAAACAAGATCCATTCGAGATTTATCTCAGGTTTGAATACGTTCAAATTCTATTTTATCGGGTCGGATATTGTTCGGATTTCCGAGTTCGTTTTTTTGTTGCCCAATCCTAGGTGACACTTTCCATGAGATACTGAAAAAAACTATATAAGGTAAATCAATTTCTGTATAATCTTTCTAAAAAGCAGCGACAGAAATTATGAAGATGATTGTTATACTAATAAACATTTTACTTTAAATGTTGTATACATAGGATGGTAAAAAAGAATGTGGTGCACTATTACTGGAAAATGAAGCTTGTATAATCTTTTAAAATTAATAGTGATTTTTGGTGTAATATGGCGGAATAAGAGTTATAAATGTTAATATTGGAATATAATGAAATCGTTGATTCCTTAAATGAAGAAATATCCATTTTTGTGGGATAACAGCTACCCACTTTATGCCAGCTCTCAAAAAAAAAAAAAAAAACTACTCCCTTTTGTAAATAAAAAATGTTTTTATATACAAAACTGACATTTTAGCTTTTTTGGAAATTAATGTTTTATATTAATTAATGTATTTTTCTTTAAGAATAAAATATATATTAAAATCTAAAAATATAAATGGTATTATTGAGAAATAAACAATAAGTGTTTATTTTTTTTATTAATATTTGCACAAGTTTTATAACAAACAAAGATATATAATAGATAAAAGTATATTATGTCTAATGTTACTATTGATCTTTTTTTTTTAAAACATTTATAGAAATTTAAAATTTTATTTATCTTTCAATATAATGTCCCCCAACCACAAAAAGGGAAATATATATAACACTAAATATGAAGATTTATATATATATATATATATATATATATATATATATGGTATAAACTCTAAAACAATAAATATTATTACTTTTCAGAAATAAATACAATTTTTAAAAAATTGAGTTCTCAATAACATAATAAAAAGAAAATGTAAAAAAACCAAAACTGAGATATATTTTATATATATAATTGATTTCCTTAAACAGTTCACAACATAAAAATCATGCTATTTTAATATATAAATAAATTTCCTCTTGAAACACAATACAAAGAGAAGAACAGATATTGAAAACTTAAAAATACTAAAAACATGTTTTCATCAATAGATATCCTTAATAAAAAAAATTATTAACAATTAATAATATCAGTAAAAGACATAAACTAGTATGCATAGTTACTATAACTAAGGTTTTTTGACAAACAAGAAATAACATTATTTCACAAACTGAAACTTCAAAAAGAAAATTTTGGTGTATATTTTAAAAAATAAAGAGTATTTTTAATGCGATCTTAAGCAACATAAAAAGTATTATAAAAGATAAATAAGATTTATGTACTTTAAACCTATTTTGATTAGTAAATTACAAATCAAATAATATAAAATAAGTTAAGATATTGTAATAAATAAAAATATAATACCATGTAACTATTAAAATGGTATTCTTTTCTTTTTAGTTTGATTAATTTTATTTATAGTTTAATAAAATGGAATAAATAACAAAAAGGAATATTTAGGAAATTTAGTAGATTATATGTTTGATTTGATTACTCAACTTCAAAGCTATCATCACTTCATTTTCTTTTCTATATTTTAAATAAAAAGACAAATATGAGCCTTAGTATCTCTAGAATCAACCAAAAAGAATCCTACCTATTCCAAAATAAGGAATTTGCCAAATATGACTCAAAACTTGATTTTAAATGTAAAGATGTATCTCAACTCAATAAAATACAAAAATAACTCAAAATGCTAATGAAATTACAAAATCCTCTCATGAATAAACAAATAAATAGTATTGCAGTTTACTACTATAAATTTTAGATATGTATTTTTGTGTCTTTTATATGTTTGATTCTAATAAGTTATAGATTCAACATAATTTGATTGTTTTAGTTATTATTTAAACTTAAAAACCTTGTTGTTTGAATTTTTTCTCTGTTTTGATGTCATTTGAACGTTTTTGAATATGCAGGTTTTTTCAGATCTGAGTCAGACATTAGAAGACTTATAAAAGACATTCAGAAGACTTTCCTGGAAGTCTTTTGTCGTAGTCTTCTTCCATGTCCCTTCTTTTATAACAGATCTAAGTGTTTTGGTATGTTTTCATGTCTGATTTTTCTTCATTTAGTAATCTCTTGTTGTATAAAGCTCTTACCTTTTTTCCAAACTAAAATTCTCTAATCTCTCTTTAATCTCTTTTAACATGAAAACACCAAACTTTATATCAATTTCTCATTTTTTTCTTCATGTCTTTCTTACTAATTTATCTTGTTTTTACATGTTTTAGCACATTTTTTTTTGTTTTGTAGGTTTTTCAGATATGAGTTAAGACTTTGGAAGACTTATGGGAAGTCTTTTTAGAAGTCTTCTTACAAATAATGCACTAGAAGACTTCCATGAAGTCTTATCTCATATCAAGTGGAGTCCAAACTTGTCTTTGTGGAGGAATGATCTATAATAGTTTTATTTGTGGTCTGTTTTGTGATTTGTATGTGTACTTTTTGTGGGAACCGAGATTCACACTTGTCGATTTCCGTTAAATAAGGAAACCTAGGAAAACCCTAATTTCCCAGAGGAACCGGATCTCTGCGAAATCCAACGACAAGTAACCAAATAAATGCGGAAAAATAGGAAAAACGCAATAAAACGAATTTATAAAGAAAGTCGATCTTATTTCCGATTCGCGTAAGAACGTTGCGATCATTACAGGGAATCACAAAGGCTTTGGCCGCATGGGCCATCAGCGAGTTACAAACATAAAACTGTAGATCTAGTCGAGTCGCAGCTCGATAACGAAAGACGGAAAAAGATAGGAAAAAAGGTTTGATATATTTCCGACTGAACCTTATGAAAGGCTGCCTACGTACCCCTTTCGGGGATCAAGTCGAACGTAGTTCAGTTGATTGAGCTGGACAAGAGATCGAACTGCCAGGGCGAGTTCGTCTAGTGATTGAGCGCCAGTCATAGAAACCGAACTTGTCAAGAAAAAGCCTAAGTTTCTAAGTGCGGAAAATTCTAAGTCTAGAAAAGTTGTGAAAGTCTCAGATGAGAGCTCTGGATTTCGTCCCTCTCTTCTGCCCTACGCCTTTGGTTTATATACTCCTCGCCTTGACGGTTCGATCTTTCCATTTTGCCCGGATTTGAGTATTTCGGGAATCTTCCATTTTTCTCGATCTTTCCTTTTCTTCTGCGGAAATCTTCTATTTATCTTCAAACTTGCCTTTTATCTTCGAACTTGACATCTATTCTCCTTCTACGAATAAACCGTCAAAACGTTATCGAATCTTCGGGTTAGATTCCGTTAAGATCGCGAGATGGGTTTTTATCGCGTTTTAGGTCCTTCCGGGCCGTTTTGCGATAAATCCGTTTTCCGACTTTTTACGGGATCGTTTCCTGATCTGACATCGTTTTTAATAAATTCCTTGAGTTAATCATAAGGTTTTACGATTTACTCGACTTTTTATTAAAAATACGTTTTTTACGATTTACTCGACGTTTTTTATTAAAAACACGTTTTTTATGATTTCAACGAGAAATCTCGAATAAATCGTATAGTTTAGGCAATGTTCGGTGTTTCGTTTAACCGTTGCCGTTTTATACGATTTCCTCGAGTTCTTTCCGAGAAAGCGAAGTTTTACGGTTTTTATCGTAAAACTTGAATGATAGGTCGGATGGAGACGGAACGGGAGACTTTTCGGCCGTGGTTCAGAATGCAATCGTGTCGAAAGACGTAAGTTTTGAATCGGGGATGCGGGAGATCGAGGCGCGGGATATCCGAGAAGTCTTTAGTTCGCCGATGGGCGAACTAGTTGAGTGTCTGTTAGTTCGCCCATCGGCGAACTAAGCTGGCCCGGCTTAGTTCGCCGATGGGCGAACTAGTTGAGGGACACCTAGTTCGCCCATCGGCGAACTAAGTCGGGCCGGCTTAGTTCGCCGATGGGCGAACTAGTTGAGTGACTCTTAGTTCGCCCATCGGCGAACNCCGGCTTAGTTCGCCGATGGGCGAACTAGTGGAGTGTCTCCTAGTTCGCCCATTGGCGAACTAAGCCGGGCCGGCTTAGTTCGCCCATGGGCGAACTAGTCGTGACTAGTTCGCGTTTTACGGCTGTTTTGGTTTTTTTGCCGTTTCGTAAAACGATTCTTCGAGTTTTATAAAACGATTCTTCGAGTTTTATGAAACGATTCTTCGAGTTTTATAAAACGATTCTTCGAGTTTTATAAAACGATTCTTCGAGTTTTATAAAACGATTCTTGAGTTTTATAAAACGATCCTCGAGTTTTATATAACGATCCTCGGGTTCTATAAAACGATTCTCGAGTTTTATAAAACGATTCTCGAGTTTTATAAAACGATCCTCGAGTTTTATAAAACGATCCTCGGGTTTTATAAAACGATTCTCGAGTTTTATAAAACGATCCTCGAGTTTTATAAAACGATCCTTGAGTTTTATAAAATGATTCTTCGGATTTTATAAAACGATTCCTTTTATATTTCTGCCGGGAGATTCGGCCGTTGATTCCGTTGTAGCGATTTTGACCCCAACAGTTTGCCCCCCAGCTCGTAAGAATCTTGAGCCTTTAGCGTAAGGTTCCTGCGAGTGGCTAACCAGTTTTAGTTAAGTTAGGCGGAATTAATGGTCGGAAAGGTCCGTTGAAAGTGATCTTTCCACTTTCCAGGGAGCGGAAAGCGTTTAAAATTAGGGCTGCGCCTTGTGAAGGCTGTCTACGTACCCTTTTGAGGGGATCAAGCCTTTCGTAGTTCGTTTTGGAGTTAAGGTTCGTATGACCTGTTTCGCAGTGAGACCTTTATAGACTAGTTATGTGTCGTGTAGGAGTTATCAAGCATATTGATGTCGACGGCATCTGGACCTTTGCCAGCCTTGAGACTAGCCTCGTAGGCCGTTTGGTCTGGCCGAGTGTGGCCGTTAAAATTTTCGGACTGGCCGTGTGCGGTTCTGAGTCCCTGCCGCCTTTGCGGCTTTAAAAAATCAGTTTGCGTTTTTAAGAGCGTGTTTTTATTCGTATGAATGTAGCGGGAAGATTATGAGTTGATATTGAGGGAGGTCCGCGAGTTGTCGTCTCGCATTCCTTTTTCCCTTAGTGTATCGCCTTGTTCGTTTGCCCGTTTTAGGATGTTTAGTAAATCGAGTGAGCGTTTAGATATAGACGAAGAGACATGNTTTTCCCTTAGTGTATCGCCTTGTTCGTTTGCCCGTTTTAGGATGTTTAGTAAATCGAGTGAGCGTTTAGATATAGACGAAGAGACATGCCTTTAGGATCTCGATTCATGCCTTGAGACGTTAGCGACCAGTGTGCTGGGTTTAGGGCAAGACCTAGGTTTACTTTCGGATTGAGGCTATGCAATGACTAGTCGGCTTTTGTTTTGCCTGTTGCGATTTTAACCTGATTCCATACCGTTTTAGAATCCGCGATAGGTTCTCGGCTTATACGATTCGTCTGGTTGGAACCGAGCATCTCACCGAGAACAATTTCTAAGTTGCCCGGAAGTGCTGACCAAAAGTTTGGATTTCTTTTATAGCGCTATTACCCTTGTGTCGGGTGTTCGAGAGCTATCTCTGCGAGATAACTTAAGTTTGTTTAGGACTGTTGCGAGTTTTTTGTGATCAGCAACAAACTTTTTAGGCGATAAATGTTCACGTTGTTTTGGCCTTCGCGAAGGATACGTACGTTAAGAAGTTTTGCGTAATTTTATAGTCGCGGCCGGACTGTTAGGTCTTCCAAGAAAATGACTTTATCGAGGAAGGTATTTATGTCGAAAAACTAATCTCCGGGCGTCTGCGACGTCTCGCAGTGCCGAAAGTTGGTTTTTATTTTATATGCCGCGTTTCGTGTTTGGAACGTTTGCGTGCTCGAAGATGTTGCGCGGTGTTGCGAGGGTTTTGTCTTAACCCTGCTTTGCATGAATACTTTGGTTTGTTTGCGGATATTCGCAATTAAAACTTAAATTTCTGTTTGGATGTTAGGTAGTTTTATGATTTGTGCTAGAGCAATTAGGACCGAGAGGCCGCGTAAGTTGTTTCCCTGAAACGAAGCGTTTTTCGTTACGGTGCTTTGAAGTGTTGACCTTCCGAGATTCGTACGGCTTTAGGAGCTCTGGTACGAGTGTTTTCTTATACGTCGGATTTTGTAGGAAACTTGCTTTGGGAATAGAGTGAATCGCGAGAATACAGAACTTAGCCGATTTTTGACAAGTTTGCATTATCCGTTGAATGTATTGGCTTAGCGCGAAGGTTGTGTTCAGCCGCACAGCCAAGGTCGTATTTGGTAGAGGATTAGACCACGACACTTTCGTACTATCGAAAAGGTCGAGTCGGTTTGCAAACGTGGCATTGAAGTGAAGCGTGATCGGACAATAGTCAAGTAGCGTTTGTCGAGCTTGATATGCCAAGTATGCCCGTGTTTATAGAAAACGTTTTTCCGTTGTAGGTTTGATTTATACGATGAAAGTTTCGTATAAACTTTCCTTTGTATGGAAGTTGTTTCTTTTTTACTCGAGGGAGACAGATCCTAAGAAGCTCGATGCAGAGCCCGTGCGGAGTCATTTGCGGGGCGATCTCATTCTCGGATGTAAACGAGAGGAATGAGAACGGATGCTCGTGAACCGATGGGCCAAAGAGTGAGATCTTTCAGATCGTGTCGCGTGGAGGCAAAGTTTAGATTGGTCGCTCAGTGCCGGATCGTATAGCTTGGTTTTCGCTATAAGGAATGTACTTTTTGCACAACCTGTTACATTCATTTTCGAAAGTTACTTCGTTATGACATGATCCTGACTATACGAAGGATTTCTCGCGTAAGTAACGGGTGATGAATTTAGTAAATCGGCACGACGCATTGGGTTAACAATGTTTCCGCAGATTTTTCGAGAAACCTTTCCGCTTAGTTTTTGATTCTTCGGTGATAGTTTTTTCGGAGTCATTGTGGAGTTTTACCAAAAGTTATTACACCGAGATCTAGTCGCAAAATGTTTTAGCGGGTTTCTCGGGCGGAATGAATCACATGACCAGCAATAGGATCAGTCGGCGAGACGGAAGGACATGTTCTCGATTGCTGCTTTGTGTTCTCGATTTTTCTTTCGCCAAAAATGTTCTTGACATTATTGCGTGACTCACTTGGTTTGACGGAAAATGAGATCAATGCTTTGATGCCTAAAGATTTCGATTCTTATACTTGTTTTATCAAGTTTGAGAAGATCTTTATGACTTCGGCAAATAATCGAGTTTCGCTCTGAAGTTTCGCAGAGATTTTCTAACCGCATGATTGCGACGAGAGATGCCGTATATTCCTCGAGATTATTTCCCAGACGGTTTGGATCA
>CAKOAT010397377.1:116688-135184 GCA_932364175.1 Eruca vesicaria subsp. sativa
TCAAAATTGATTGGAAAATTTATTCTCAGTCTTCCTCGAAAGAAGTATATTCACATAGTGGCCTCCTTTGAACGAGTGTTAGATCTTAAAACTACGAGGTTTGAGGATTTCATAGGACGCCGGAAGGCATATGAGGAACGTAATTCCGAAGATGAAGAAACTGAAGAAGATCAAACCATATTGATGTATGCGAATATGGCAGAACAAACCGGTCAATCAAAGCGAGACTACTTTGGAGATTTTAGGAGCATAGGTCATGGAGAACGGTTCCATCAAATAGAGAGAGAGGTCGTGGTAAATTCAATGGAGGAAGAGACAAGTCGAAGTAATATGTTTTCGATGTGAAAAAGTAGGTCACTTTGCCTCTAACTATCCACACCATTTGCTTAAGCTTCAAGATATGCAAGAAAGCGATAACAATAATACACAAGAAGCAGAATGAACACATGATGCATGAAATGGTCTGCTAAAACGAGAAGAAAGTTCTACCAGATAGGTATGAGACAAACACTGATAACGAGGACATCTGATACCTTGACAACAAAGCTAGTAACCATATGACAGGAGACCGGAGATATTTTATAAAATGTATAATACAGTCACAGGAAAAGTGAAATTTGGTGATGTCTCTCTCTTAGACATCAAAGGAAAAGTCACAATATCGTTCATCGACATGAATTGTGATTCAAGGAAGATGACTGATGTTTATATCATCCCAGACCTGAGAAGCAACATTATCAGTCTTGGTCAAGCTACAAAAGCAGGATGTGATATAACAATGAGACCTGAATGCTGTGGGAACTGAAATTCTCCTACTATCAATAAATCGTAAATAAGGGAACTTGGAGTAAACCCTAGGTTCCCAGAGGACCCGACTATCTGCGGAACCGCACACAAGCAATTAAGAACACGATTAATATGAATGAATTTAAAAAGATGTAAAGAAAAACGAGATTGAGAGCAAAAAGGGGTTCTTATTCCGAATTCGCGTAAGAACGGTACAACAAGAGTAGACTTAGCTGCGTGAGCCGTTGGCGAGATTCCTAATCCTAGCAATCTAAGACTAAAACCCTAGTTGAGACGCAGCTCGATAACGAAAACGGAAATATTCCTAAATGCTAAGCTTGGTGGTGAAAGCTCTGAAAACTCGTCCTCTGCTTCTGCCCTCTGCCTCTTGCTTATATATTCCCTTCCTAGGCGGTTTAGTCTTTCCATTTCGCCCAGATTCGAGTTTATCGAGAATCTTCCATTTATCTTGATCTTTCCTTTTTTCCCACGGAAATCTTCTATTTATCTTTAAACTTGCCATTTATCTTCGAATTTGACATTTATCTTCTTTCCTATGACTAAATCGTCAAAACGTCGTCGTATCTTCGGGTTAGACTTCATTAAAGTCGCGAGTGGGTTTTTATCGCGTTTTAGGACTTTCCGAGCCGTTTAGCGATAAGAAACCATTTTACGACTATAGACGAGATCGTTTCCTGATGCGATGCCGTTTTAAGTAAGTTTCTCGAGTTAATTGTAAAGTTTGGCAATGTTCGATGTTCCGGTTAATCGTTGCCTTTTTCTACGATTCGCTCGACGTTTTTATTAAAAACGCGTTTTTTACGATTTCTCACGGAAAATCTCGAGTAAATCGTATAGTTTAGGCAATGTTCGGTGTTTTGCTTAACCGTTACCATTTTATACGATTTCTTTGAGTTCTTTCGAGAAAACAAGACTTAATGGTTTTTGTCGTAAAACTCGAACGATAGGACGGATTGAGACAAAACGATAGACATTCCGACCGTGGTTTGGAACACGATCGTGCCGAAGGACGTATGCCTTGATTCGAGGACGTGGGAGATCGAGGCTCGGGATAATTAGCTCGACGTACGACAAACTGAACCGGACCGGTTCAGCTCGCCGTACGGCGAGCTAGTTCGGCTGAACTAGCTCGCGTTTTACGACGGTTACGGTTTTTTGCGCTTTTGTTCTTAACTCGGAAGATCGTGTAATCGGTGTTTGTTTTGTTCTTTCGCGATAACGATTTCCGAGTTTTCCACGGATTTCCTTTGTTCGGAAACTTATTAGAATTTTATAAAACGACTTCTCGGGTTTTATAAAACGATTTCTCGAGTTCTATAAAATGATCTCTCGGTTTTTATAAAACGACTTCTCGAGTTTTATAAAACGACTTCTCAAGTTTTATAAAACGTATTTAGTATTTTTTTTACGAGAAGTTTTGACCATTGATTCCGTCGTACTGATTTTGACCCCAAGAGTTAGCCCCCCAGCTTGTAAGAATCGTGGAGTTCTTGCGAGCGGTTCGAGCTTGTTTGGCAAGTTTGGTAGAATTAGGCGGAACTTTAATGGCCAAAAGTCCAAAGGTAAATAGTAAAATTTTTCCTTATAAGTATATGGGGTAAATTTTCAAATTCTTTACTCATTCTCTTCCGTAAGTTATCTAAAACTCAAGAAGTTTTCTCTCTTCTTCTTCCTTTGGGTATCTTCATAGTTGTCAAGTATGTTTTCGAAAAGAAGAACTCGTTCATCCACCAGGTCTGATTGCCGCAGTTCCGAAGAAACGAATTCTTGACTTCAGATTGCAGTTCTGAAGGAGGAAAACTTGTTTCCATCAGTCGACCCGAGGGACCATGAGGCGTATTGGGCGATAGGAGGTCGGTCGAGTTTCACTGGACCCGGGACCTGGGTCCCATCTTTGTTCGATGCCAACCAAGCTCCCAAATGTCTGAGTTCGGCCCTTCCTAATGGTCTTGAATTTATTAGGGAGTTTTGCCGAGTTCCGGAGGCAGTCGAGTTTCGCCTCCCGCTTGCCGGAGAGAGTGACAAGGCTGCGCCTGACGGGTTCTTTACGTGCTACGACGTTTTTATAATGCAGTGTAATTTATGGTTTCCGATTCCGGAAATCGTCGTTCGATATCTTCATAGGCTCGGACTGTCAATCAGCCAGTTGAACCCGCGCGGTTTGCAACAACTCGTCGGTCTCTTGACGCTAAGTTACAAGCGAGGAATAACCCTCAGTGTTGATTATCTCGAGGGTTTACTGAGGCGTGAAGAGACGACGCTAAGAGTTAACTTATGTCCTCGCACGGAGATAGTCACTGGTTGCATGTCGAAGTATCCTTCCTGGAAGAAAAACTTCTTCTACGTTCGTATTGACGCGTCAGTCGAGGAGAGCTGCATTCCCTTTTTCGTGACCACATGGGGTCGGAAAGGTACGCGATCCGAAGGCATATGATTTGCTTTTTTTTTTTAGTTATTTGCTTTTGTTTTCTGTAGAGACTAACCTTTTACCCCCGCATCCGGCGGATCTTTCGATTGTCACTGATTTTCTTCTAGGTGGGGAAGTTAGCTGGGGTAGCTTTTCTCCGCAGCGTGTTCGCCATGCGGTTGCTCTTTTTCAATCTTGGCTTTTTGCGGATTCTCCGATTTGTGAAGAGGATCCATGCATAGGAGAATTTATCCCATACGTGCCTTCGACGAGGAGTGATAGGTCGAGATCTCGAAAAAGACAAACACTTGGTCGTTGATGATGCATCTGATCGTGCTGCCTCCCCTGACAACATTCTCTAGGATTTCCTCGATAGTCAGGCGGATGAAGGCGCTTGGGAAAATGCAGGAGGGTCATCAACCTCTAACTTCCCAAGTGGCGATCCTGACCATGTTCCGGAGTTTGCCAGAGGATCCAAGCAAGCCAACGAGGTTTGTTTTATTTAAACAACTTATGGTTGGATAGTTTTGCTTATCTATTCTTTTTATAGGACCTTCTGACCATGAGCCGAGCCCTAAATGACCGCAGCACCGAAGCTCGTCTTGCTGAGTTTCGCGCGAATATGGCGGAAAAAGAAGTTGTTCGTCTTCGTATGGAGATTGAGGCCAACCAAACTGAAGAAGCGGTTGAGAGAGAGAGATAGATCGTGTAAGGAGCGAGTGCACAGTTAATACTCGCCGTGCCAAAGAGCTTTCTGATCAGAGAATTTGTCACGCTCGTCGTGCAGGCAAAAGGGAGGTTTTTGAAGAAATGAGGATCCGTTGTGAGCGGTTTGCGACTGGTTACTCAAATTCCGAGGTCGCTCAACGGGCCAACAGTGATTACCTCGAGTGTCGCGGTGTTGTTCATGGGTTGTCTCTTACTCAGAACGTGGTTTACTCGTATGCTAAAGAGTATTCCGTGCAATTGGAGCGCTTGGATCAAAGGAGAGATATGCAGCCTGAACTATTTGATCTTAGGGCGTGCATGTGGGATCAGTGGAACCCTATCATGGTGTCGCCGGATTCAGTTGAAGTCGGGCCTTAGATTCCAGATGCGAGTGGCGAAGTCGATCAACCGTGGTTTGATACTAATGTTGGCCAGAGCTTGGCGTCCGTGTATGATGATTTCGATGTATGATGTTATCGTTTTCTGATTTTGTTGTTTTTCCGGGACTGGCCGTTGGTGGCTTTGAATCCCTGCCGCTGGGCAGCGTGTATCTGAAATTTTTTTAATAAAAATATTTTCAAAGTATGAAATCTGTGTTTCGTTTTAGATGTAGAGGGGAGAGTACGAGTTGTCGTCTCGCATCTAACTCTTGGTGTAGATCGTCCGGTTCGTTTACTCGAAATGTTTCGATTTTTGCGAGTCTTTAGATGTGGGCGAAGAGACATTCCTTCAAGATCTCGATTCATGCCTTGAGACGTTAGAGACCAATGTGCTGGGTTTAGGGTAAGACCTAGGTTTACTTTCGGACTGAGGCTATGCGATGACTAGTCCGCTTTCGTTTTGCATGTTGCGATTTTAACCTGATTCCATACCGATTTAGAATCCGCGATAGGTTCTCGGCTTATACGATTTATCTGTTTAGAATCGAGCATCTCACCGGGAACAATTTCTAAGTTTCCCGGAAGTGCTGACCAATAAATCGGTGCGTTTGTTTAAGACGGCTAGCGTGATCGACGGGGCCAATCACCGAGCGTTTGTATTTTTATAGTCGCAGATGAACTTTCGTGAAGTATTTTTCTTTAAAACTTTAGGCGACGTCACGCCGGTTCTTTCCGAAAATATTTTGGTGTTTCATAGAAATGATTTAGTAGTTTTTACTGCGGAAGTGATTTCCGGATGTTTTGTTTTTGCATTTTCGATAGTAGAAGAGATTCCATAATATTCTAATTTTGTCTTTATTAAAAATTTCGAAAATTTCGATTACAAAGCGAATTTTTTTTTTCAAAATTTGGGAGTATACGAATACTCGTATACGCACCCACTCCCCCCCCCCCCGATTTGGAAAGGGGATAGCTGAACTCGTCTTTAGGCGATCTGCCTACGTATTCCTTTCGGAAATCAAGCCATCTCGTAGTTCTGATTGTTTGTGCGAGTATGTTTACTCGGCTGTCGCAGACTCTTCGATCACTTTAGTCGCTGGATCGGTGTCTGGGTCCGGGTTTTTCTCCTCCTGTTGGGTAGAAGCGATGGGTGTGGAAGCTTGTTGCTTCTCGACCGTTGCTGGTTTCGGATCGTTTTCTGCGGGCGGTGGTGTGTACTTTGCCCGTTTTGGTTTCACGATTGCAACCGCCAATTTCCTTAGCTTATGTTCGGCTAAGAAGCAGGATCGCGATTGTCTTTGGCATCCCCAGATCGGTGAGACTCTTGTGGGGGTCGGAAATTTGATTCCTAAGTGATATGTCGACAGCACCGCCTTCATGGAATTTATCCAAGGTGTGCCCATGATCACGTTGTAGATGGCTGGAAGTCGACGACCGCAAAGTTGACGATTTTCGTCACTTCCTTGGCTGCGACCGGTAGTCAGATCGATCCCAGAGTCCTAGATGTTTCACTGGAGAAACTGGTCAACGGCTTTGGTATCGGTTCGACCTCCGATAAATCGATTCCCATGCGTGTCAACGTGTTGCGGAAGATTACGTTGACAGTGCTTCCAGTATCGACCAAGATTCGAGCGACTTCTAGGTCGCTTATCACTAAATCAATGACGAGGGGATCGGCATGCGGTTGGTCGATTCCGCCCGTTTCTGCTTCATCGAAAGAGATCACTCCCCTTGGAGTGTCATCCAACGGTACCTTCCAGCTCGAGCCAGTTTCGGCCTTTCGTTGGTAAGATTTAATAGATGAGACGGTATCGTTGTAATACTGCGATTCGCCAATGATCATATTGATCTTTCGGCGGTTAGCATCGTTACCTTTGTCGTCTTGTCTCCGTCCACGTTTCTCGCCTGACTGGTTCCCTTGGGGCGGAGTTTCCGCGTGTGGGTTCCTATCATTTTTCGTAGGGCGATCTGAATCACGGATGAAATCTTTGACGCTGGTTATCTCGGAGAGTTCTCCCACGATCAGTTTTGCGGTGAGTCTGGCGCTAATGACTTTGCAGTTCACAGTAGAGTGCCCACGGGTTTGGTGGAGATCGCAGAAAGAATTATCGTCGTAGTTCGGATTCCTTGACCACGTGTTACCCGTGGTTCTCCCTTCTTCCGATCCGGAGTTAACGGCGTAATTGTGCGCTCCTTGGAGATCCTGTCCCTCGTGATGGACGAATTTGTCATTTCGAGAGTTTTTCTTTTTCAGCTTTTGCTCGGACGCGTCATCCTTTGCGGATGCTTTTTTCGGCTTATGCTTTTCGGACATGATTATAGTCTCCTCTTCGATGGTTATGTAATTGGTAGCTTTATGGAGCGCGTCCTGGATCGTTCGCGGTTTTTCGAGCGTTATCCACTTTCGAAACTTTGATTTGAACCAGAGCGACTTTCT
This sequence comes from Eruca vesicaria subsp. sativa, assembly GCA_932364175.1. Lineage (NCBI taxonomy): Eukaryota > Viridiplantae > Streptophyta > Magnoliopsida > Brassicales > Brassicaceae > Eruca > Eruca vesicaria. Next base: position 123,428 of record CAKOAT010397377.1, read on the forward strand.
GAGTGCGTCGATGGCGGCTTTGTCGCTTATTCTACTAATGCCAGCCATGACGAGTTTGAACCTGCTCATGAAATCGCAAAGGGATTCGTCTTCCTTCTGCGACAAGCTCTAGAGATCAACGTATGAGGTTTCCCGATTTATAAACATCGAGTATTGCTTCAGGAATTCGGAAGCAAGCCGGCGGAAACTCCCGATCCAGTTTCAGTTGAGTTTGGCGAACCATTCGAGCGCTGCTCGTTCTAGGTTTTCGATGAAAAGACGACAGTAGCTTGTGTCTTTTTCATGATCCTTGAGCTTGGCCCATCCCATGGTGATCTGGAAGGCCTGTAGGTGCGCTTTGGGATCAGTCCTCCCGTCGTAGGTTGGCACCTTGAGTTTCCCCGGATCAGGTAACTTGACCTCAAGGATGCCAGCAGTAAAAGGCGTTTTCTGAGATTCGTACAGCAGCCGATCGATTTCGGGTGCGGCGCTGGTAGCGTGATAAATCTGGGATTTCACTGCTTTTACCGCTGCGGCCGTTTTGGTAATGTACTCGCGGAGATCGCGAATCTCTGTTAGTTCGCCAGCAGTTTTCCGAGCTCGTCGGCGTTTGCTGCGAGTAATTGGAGATCGTTCCTCGGCTGTTTTCGCGCATTGCACAAAATAGAGATCCTCCTCGTCTCCAGTAAGAGAACGCTCGGGAGAGGACTCTGGCAGAGGGCTGCGAGTTTTTCTTATCCTAGGATGAACGTCTGCGTCCTCGTCTGACGAGTCGGCTTGGTCGCTCGTTTCCAAGTTAACCCTTTTGATGCCGTCTCCCTCGGTCTCATGTTCGCGAGTAGGAGATTTTTCCGATTTGTTTAGCATCGCGTCGGGGTTATCTTTTTGGAGTCTTTCTCCGCCTGGTATCCCTGCTCGGTTCTGGGACGATCCATAGGAGTCTCGAAACTGAGCCTCCTTTCGCGGATCTTAGTAGTTCCGTAAGAGCGAATCGCTCTGGTTTTCGCAGTTAGGGTTTCGACCTGTTTTACGTGTGAACCAATGAGCTTTTCCTGCTCTTCCGATTTCTTGTTAAAATCGGAGAGCATCTTTTTGACAGTCTCGGCGTTAGCGTTTGTAGCGTTGGCCGCGGACACATCTTGCATTGGTGTATTGTCAACGTTGTCGCTTACGCGAGTTTGTTGGTCTTTTGTCATCGCTTTTTGATTAAGCGTGCTGCGGCTTTAGTGTAAGATAGATCCGACCCCCCCTCCTTCTAGCGCCAAACTGTGGGAACCGAAATTCTCCTACTGTCAATAAATCATAAATAAGGGAACTTTGAGTAAACCCTAAGTTCCCAGAGGACCCGGCTATCTGCGGAACTGCACACAAGCAATTAAGAACACGATTAATATGAATGAATTTAAAAAGATGTAAAGAAAAACGAGATTGAAAGCAAAAAGGGGTTCTTATTCCGAATTCGCGTAAGAACGGTACAACAAGAGTAGCCTTAGCTGCGTGAGCCGTCGGCGAGATTCCAAACCCTAGCAATCTAAGACTAAAACCCTAGTACGCAGCTCGATAACGAAAACGGAAATACTCCTAAATGCTAAGTTTGGTGGTGAAAGCTCGGAAAACTCGTCCTCAGCTTCTGCCCTCTGCCTCTTGCTTATATACTCTATTCCTAGGCGGTTTAGTCTTTCCATTTCGCCCAGATTCGAGTTTATCAAGAATCTTCCCTTTGTCTTGATCTTTCGTTTTTCCCGTGGAAATCTTTTATTTATCTTCAAACTTGTCATTTATCTTCGAATTTGAAATTTATCTTCTTTCCTATGAGTAAATCGTCAAAACGTCGTCGTATCTTCGGGTTAGACTTCGTTATCGCGAGAGGGCTTTTATCGCGTTTTAGGACTTTCCGAGCCGTTTAGCGATAAGAAACCATTTTACGAATTTAGACGAGATCATTTCGTGTTGCGATGCCGTTTTTAAGAAAGTTTCTCGAGTTAATCGTAAAGTTTGACAATGTTCGATGTTCCGGTTAATCGTTGCCATTTTCTACGATTCACTCGACGTTTTTATTAAAAACGCGTTTTTTACGATTTCTCACGAAAAATCTCGAGTAAATCGTATAGTTTAGGCAATGATCGGTGTTTTGTTTAACCGTTGCCGTTTTATATGATTTTCTTGAGTTCTTTCGAGAAAACAAGACGTTATGGTTTTTGTCAGAAAACTCGAACGACAGGACAGATTGAGACGAAACGATAGACATTCTGACCATGGTTTGGAACACGATCGTGCCGAAGGACGTATGCCTTGATTCGAGGACGTGGGAGATTGAGGCTCGGGACAATTAGCTCGACGTACGACGAACCTAACCGGACCGGTTCAGCTCGCCATACGGCGAGCTATACGCGACGTCCCTAGCTCGCTGTACGGCGAGCTAGTTCGGCCGAACCAGCTCGCGTTTTACGACGGTTACGGTTTTTCGCGGTTTTGTGCTTAACTTGGAAAATCATGTAATCGGTGTTTGTTTCGTTCATTCGAGATAACGATTTCCGAGTTTTCCGTGGATTTCCTCTGTTCGGAAACTTATTAGAATTTTATAAAACGACTTCTCGGGTTTTTAAAACGATTTCTCGAGTTTTATAAAATTTTCTCCCAGTTTTTATAAGACGACTTCTCGAGTTTTATTAAACGACTTCTCAAGTTTTATAAAACATATTTAGTGTTTTTTTTACGGGAAGTTTTGGCCATCGATTCCGTCGTATTGATTTTGACCCCAACAAATGCCTAACATGCATGATCAAATTGGAAAAAATACTTGTCAAAGAAAAAAGATACAAAGTTTGAAAGAGAGTACGAAATACCAAATGTTTGCGTCTAAGAACAATAAGTGAGTCAAGTAGATGACATGCGAGGTTGGGTCACATAAATTTCGACACAATAAAGCTGATGATACAAAGATAACTTGTTCAAGGAATCCGGAGTGTTAATGTCGACACAATAAAGCTGATGATACAAAGATGATATGCAGAACGTGTCTACTCAAGAAGCAAACTAGACAAGATTTCCCTCAAGCTACATCTTATCGAGTATCTAAGATATTTTAGCTTATACACAAATATCTTTGCGGCCCCATAATGCCAAGCACACTAGCCCAGAGTAAATATATATTTGTCCTCATCGATGATCACTCTAGAAACATGTGGACAGTCTTGTTGAAAGAAATGAGTGAAGCTTTCAAAAAAATCAAGAAACTGAAGTGCTTAATAGAGAAAGAAACATGGAGAAAGATACAAACATTCAGGACATATATGGGAGGAGAATTCATCTCTCAAGAAGTCAACACATTCTGCGACAACTCAAGCATAATATGATATGTACCACACCGTACACTCCGCAACAAAATGAAGTGGTAGAGAGATGATATGCCATGGATTTTAACCACTTTTAAATATGGTAAATATGTGTTTTAATATCTAAGTATTATATTTAAGCGTCTATTTAGCATATTTTTAGGTTCAGAAGTGATTTGGAAGAAAGTGATGTTTTGGAGCATTTTGGAGATAAAAGGAGAAATCATCTGAGCTGACCATCGAGCAGACCAAAGGTCGACGATCAGAGTCACTTATCGATCGATGCACACCCTGTGCATCGATCAACAATCATCGCGCACAGAAACTCTATTTGGTTCCAGCCGAATTTAAGTCCAAGACTTCACCAGATTACGAGTTTTCCCCGGACAATTTTTTACCTAGTATTTATTGATTTGCCTATTGTTTGCGGCAAAGTGTGCTTTATTATTTTCTAGTTTTTATACATAAAGGTTTTAGTAGGGGTTGGAGAGAAAATTCAAGACTTCTTTAAAGCTTGTTATTGGAACTCCATTATTACCTATCTATCTAGGCAGTTTTCTTAATACTTTGTTGTTATGAATTGCTTAGCCTGTGTTTAAAAAAATATAAAGTGTTTTTCAAAAAAAAATTGCTTAGCCATGTCTGAGTAGTTCTATTGTTAGATTTAAGGTTCAAATAGGTTATGAGGGATTAGCCACAAATATAGAATTGCTGTGATATTTATCAATATGGTGTTCTTAATGCTTGTGTTCTAGAGTAGCTAACTAGAACCCTGAACTTTTAGGCTCAATGTGATTGCTTGGTTTTTTATCTGAATAGATCCTCACTGAACTAGGATTGCTAGTAACAAGCAGTAGCTGATTTAGGAAGCATAGTGAGTACCTTATCAACCAGCGCGCAAAGCTTTCTATAAGCGCATCGATCGATATTTCTACAGAATAATCGATCACATAGAAAAAGGTGTATCGATCGATATTCCTATCGAATCATCGATCGACACTTTCTATTGATCAACAAACGAATGTTAAGATCATTAGATCTAGGCAATAGACAAGTCTAAACATGCGATAGCCAATCGATTTGTTTTTATAGTTGAGCTCTATAATATCCAGAAAACAACTGATAGCATCTATATCTCTATAATCATAACTACCTGAATAGAAACCCTAAGTTTACCTACTTTCTCATATGGTTACGAACCTCAATCAGCCAACTGAACAACTAGCTTGTTCAAACATGCGATTTACCTTTAAACATAATCAGCCTAGCTTTATTAGTCTGATTAGATCTTTTGGCGCCCTAGCTCTCTATGGATTCGATCCGTAAGTACTATAAATGAACCTCTTATTTGAGAGAGTAAACTCACTCTGTAGGATAATTTGAGTGATATCAAATTTGGCGCCGTTGCCGGGGAGTTTTGATCACCATTAGCAGGTTACTTCTTTAAACCACTTTCTGACACAAATTTTTTCTTGTCTTTTCAGGTGCATGCCCAGCAGTACTAGAAGCAAAAAAGAATAATCATTGTTATTCTTAGAAGATCCTGCAAGCGTGGAACGTTCTATTCGCAAGGAAAAATGCTGCACATCGATCGAAAACAACACCTTGTTCATCGATCAATATTCACATACCACCATCAACAAAACTACTCCTCCGTCGACCGACACTCTCCACACGACATCGATCGACATTTCTGTTCGGACATCGATCGATACTCAGCCGCGAGACATGGTTGCGACACTAATTCTCATACAGGATGAGGATGGGAACCTGCATGATATAGAAGGTCACCTGCGTAATGCAGCAGGTCAAAGGATATATGCTTAGGGGACTGTAATCCATGAGCCTGATACTGAAGCTGCAGAAGCTGTAGAAGCTGTAGACGAGGCTGCTTGACCTAGAACGTTGGAAGACTACAACCATCCATATATGTACTATGTCAAAAAAATCAGCTATACGCCCTCCAGCTATTCAGAGAGACGATTTCGAGTTGAAGCCTCAGTTCTACACACTCGTGGGACAGACACTCTACTGTGGGCTATCTCACGAGTATCCTATGGACCATCTGGAGAGGTTCGAGGATCTTATATCTGCTCTTAAGGTCAATGGAGTCCCTGAGGACTACTTACTATGCAAGCTCTTCAAGTATTCACTTGTTGGAGAAGCTTCACATTGGCTTAAGTAGTTACCACAAAGATCGGTTACATCCTAGGCCGAAATCAAGAACGCATTCCTGTGTAACTTCTTTGATGAGGCACGCGCTGAAAACTTGAGGAGCAAGATTGTTATATTCACACAAGAGCCTACAGAATCATTCAGAAGCTCCTGGATCAGATTCAAGTCTTACCAGAGAGATTGCCTACACCACCGATGCAACGAACTGCAGCAACTCAGTACTTTCTTCAGAGGCACCACACTGCAGTATAAGATGGCTCTGGACACAGCTAGTGAACGAAACTTCAACACTAGAAATCCAGAAGAGGCTGTGAGACTCATTGAGAACTTGGCATCCAACAATAGTACCGAGAACACTTACTTTGAGAGAAGGAAATCTGCTGCTATGCTTGGGAATGAGCAGATGGATGAGGTGTAAGAAACGTTAGACAGTGTTCACAAGCTTCGTAAGAAGCAGGTTTGCTTTGTAGAAGATATAGATGTAGAGGATATCATAGAGGCAGAAGAGGATGTGAACTTCATAAGTGGCACTAGATTTCTGAGGTCTGGAAACCAGTATGGAAACATGAACTCCTATGAAAATGGACAGAAGAGTAATTTCAATCAGAGTTTGCAGTACCAGAAACCATACAGCAACAACAATAGCATGAGTCATGGAAAATCATCTTACCAGAATCCACCACCACCACAGACTCAGGAGAGCAAGATTGAAGCAATGCTTGATCAAGTTCTTGAAGTGTAGCAAAAGTTGTTAGTGAATTTCAATGGGAAGATTGACTCTGTCTACAACAACCTGAACAAAAAATTTGAGACTTCATGTGAAGAAGCTGGAGATGCAGGTTGTTCAGACAAGAGAAATTGTTAAGAGGCAGGAGGCCTTAGCAAGGGGGATATGAGGTGAAGCAATGAATCACCACGTGAATTCCGTCATAGATAGTGATTTATGGCAAGTGGTTACGGATGAGAAGATTCAAGAAGGAGATTTCAAAATCGAAAGGTCCATGAGTTTTAGCAGTTTTCATTGGTGTCGATCGACACCGCACTACGAACATCGACCGATGAACTTCAATGAGCAACAATCGATGAGCTTTTCCAAGCATTGATCGACAACACCAGCAGAGCCGGTTGCATCGTGCAATGCGGTGAGGATTATGACTCACTAGAATTTTGCAGCGAGACACCCACATCCACCCAGACTCTTTCATGTCAACATCGATCGTTACCAAGAATCATCCATCGATCGACAAAGAGAGACCACCGGCGATCGGCAACCTCCAGCACCCATCGATCGAGTACCACCTCTCATGTACCAAGTGCATTTACCACCGATTGATGTAGCACGACTTAATGCACTCATGAATCCATCAACACCTTCAGATAACCCACCAGACACCACTAACACAGATTCAAAATATGCACCAGAGCCTATGCAAGTTGATACATCTATTGAGGGAAGAACCTTGAGGAGAAAGGAATATAAGGTTGTTAAGCATCTGAAAAAGGGATTTAATTAGAAGGAGTTGGATAATTTTACTAAGAGAGTCCTTAGGATTCCATTGGATAAGCCATTTGAGGAGGCTTACTTTACTTACAGGTTGTGGATGTTCTTCAAAGAGACCAAGGAAACTGAGAAAGATATCGAGTAATTTTTCCATCAGGTCAGAGAAAATATGAAGATATTGATTACACTGAAGAAGAAGAAGAAGAAGAAGAAGAAGAAGAAGAAGAAGAAGAAGAAGAAGAAGAAGAAGAAGAAGAAGAAGAAGAAGAAGAAGAAGAAGAAGAAGAAGAAGAAGAAGAAGAAGAAGAAGAAGAAGAAGAAGAAGTTCTTCTTCTTCTTCTTCTTCTTCTTCTTCTTCTTCTTCTTCTTCTTCTAGAAGAAGAAGAAGAAGAAGAAGAGTGATCCTAGAAAATTTGGTATACCATGCTTGGTGAAAGGCATTGAATTCCTACGTGCAATATGCGACACAAAAGCTTCAGTCAACATACTACCGAAGGTTATGGCAGACCATCTAGGTCTGAAGATAAAGCCTTTAGAGGAATTGAAAGACGAGCTCGATACAATCAACAATGGAGAGAACATCCCAGGCCACACATATGCCACACTTGTGAAGCATCAGTTCAGTATTAAGAGTCTTGGAGAAAGGTTACAAAAGGTACATAATGCTACTGTAACAATGAATGATAAGTGTACCAGAGAAGATGAAGCCATAAGAAGCTTCGCTACTACAATGTTTCAAAAGAGCAAAGTAGAATTATAGACTTTTTTCCCAACAAGTAACTTTTTCCACCACACTAGCCAATCAACCTCCAGAGTCAAGCTAAATGACTATAACAAAGTGCTGAGTGGAAGGCAACTCACTATTAGGTAATTTCACTAAGTTTTTATTAGATTAGCTAGTACTTATTTCATTTAAAAAAAAAAATTTGCAAGTCTAAAAAAAAAGAAAAAAAATCCGAGTAGACGATTGCCCTAAATATCGATTGAGGAGAGCATATTAACATTACATCACCTGCAGCAACCGATGGATACACCATTCCATCGATCGACACTCACTCCGATCAGGTATATCGTTCTTACTTGTTACATTGAGTCCTTACGATTTTGTTTTTCACCATAACTCCGGCTAGATCTACACTGGAAATAGTGTAATTTAAGTTTGGGGGGGGGGAGGTTTACTGATATTAGTTTATTCATAAAATGTTTTAAAATGAATTTTATAGAGTGAAGAAGGGAATAATGATTACTTTCAAATTTTTGCTTATTATCTGACCACTCTATAGCACCATTATTAGACTTGTTGACAGCAGATTGTACTAAAGATACTAAAGTGGATCATCTTACCATTAGATCACACTTGCTTAGAACGTTTGAAGGAACCAAAGCTAACCTCCAACCCTAACCTGACTTATTTTCTTGTCTTGGGGCTTGGTATACATTGGATCGGATTACTCCGGCAAGTCTGGAAGATAAAGTCTGTGTGCTTCTGATTCCCTTTGCTCCCTCGCTCGTCGGCATCCATAAGTATAAAAGAGTGAGATGATTTCCTGAGATGTAGAGGGGTAGGTACATTACCGATGACCTCATTATCCTAATTCAAAGGAATGATCACACACTGTGGAAGCGAGGGATAAGTAAATTACCGATGATCCCATTATTCGCCTTCACTTTGTCAAAAGAAAAAACAAAGAAAAAACATAAAGTAAAATTGAGAATGAGATGGCAAGATGGTCTGTAACAACATCATTGTCCATTGAGTTTAAAATCTAAAAAGGATTCAGAGAAGCGAGAAAAAGAGGGAAGAAAGGGATCAAAGAAGACTGCCTGTGTGTTCAGATACTTGTTGGAGTAAAAGTCTAAGTGTCATCTGATCGATACTCCCAAAGTAAAGCCTGCATATTTATTTATTTTTTGCAAGAAATGAGATTAGTAGAAGGGTGAGTCAAACTAGTATTCGCTAAGTTTTTGATAGAATGGATTTGGTTGAACTAAGTTGCTGATACACTCCATTATAAAGAATGAAATGTGGAGTCTAGTGGAACTACCATATGGAGCAAAACCGAGTGGATTAAAATGGTTAATCAAACTTAAACGCAATTCTGATGGAAGTATTAATAAATAAAAAGCTTTAATATTTGCAAAGGGAAACATACAATGCTATGGAGTTGATTTTGACGAAGCGTTTGATCCAGTAGCTCGGAACATGATTTGTTTGCATTTGATATCTAAAATTTTTAAAATTATGTGTAGTTTTGTTTTTTTGATTATTAAAAAAAAATTATATCAAACTTTGAAAGTTTATACTAATTAATTTATTATATTTTAACCAAAAGAAATAATTGAATATATATCTAAGATTATAATTTTACACACATACACACACACACACACACACACACACACACACACACACATATATATATATCCTAAGAAGAATTAAAATAAATCAAATCAAAATAGTTTAATTTAATTTTATATTTAACTAAATTTATATTAAAATATGTATTAAGATAATAAAGTATATAATATTAACAGAATTTATTTTTATATTAATCTCTGATACACAATATATTTATTTAGCATATCACCATACTATGATCTTCGGGAAAATGATTGTTCTTGACACTAATCGATTGCGTTATTTGCTTTACCGTACTCAAATATATATATATATATATATATATATATATATATATATATATCCATTTGATAAGCCGTACTAATATTTGCCTTATCCCAAAAGTTGATAAGCCGAACCAGATGACTCAACTTCGACCAATTAGTCTGTGCAATGTCTGCTATAAGATTATCTCAAAGGTCTTATGCCAAAGACTTAAAAAAGTCCTTCCGGATAGGATTTCTGAAACCCAGTCAGCCTTTGTTGCTGGGCGACAGATATCAGATAACATTATGATAGCTCAGGAATTGTTTCATGCTCTACGAACAAAACCAAGCGGGAGAAATAAGAGGATGGCCATCAAAACAGATATGAGTAAGGCATACGATCGTATGGAATGGTCTTTCATTGAAGCCACCATGAGGAAGATGGGATTTTCCGAAGTCTGGATAACCTGGATCATGCGGTGTATAACGACGGTCAAGTATAAGGTACTCATGAATGGTCAACCAAGGGGAAATATAGTTCCGGAGAGAGGTCTACGTCAGGGAGATCCTTTATCCCCTTTCATCTTTATTCTATGCACGGAAGCGCTCGTTAGCCTTCTTAATCACGCAGAGAATCAGGGAAAGATAACAGGGATGCGCATTACCCGTGCGTGTCCGTCGGTATCCCACCTGTTATTTGCTGATGATAGCCTTTTCTTTTGTAAGGCGGAGCCCCGTGAATGCGATGAAGTAATGAAAGTGGTTAGGAAATATGGACAAGCCTCTGGACAGTGTATTAATTTTGACAAGTCCTCTCTACTCTTTGGTAAGAGAATCGGTCAAGAGACCAGGCAGGAGATCAAAGATACGTTTGGGATTCAAAACGACGCAGGCATGGGGACCTACCTAGGGATACCAGAGGATATCAGTGGGTCAAAATGCAAGCTGTTTGCCTTCTTAAAAGACAAACTTCGGGGTAGAGTGAATGGGTGGACGGGTAGGTGGCTGTCTAAGGGTGGAAAGGAAGTAATGATCAAGTCGATCTTGCTCGCTCTTCCAACCTATGTTATGTCTTGTTTTCTGCTTCCACTGGAGATATGTGACGCCTTGGCTAGTGCCATTGCACAGTTTTGGTGGAGCTCTAACCCACCAAAGAGAGGTTTGCACTGGACAACATGGGATAAGCTATGTCTTTCCAAAGAGGAAGGTGGAATTGGTTTCAGGATGATCCACGAGTTTAATTTAGCACTCCTAGCAAAGCAGATGTGGAGATTGGCCCAAAACCCTGATTCATTGGTGGCTCGTGTTATGAGGGGACGGTACTATAGGCTAAGTTCGCCATTGAGAAAGCTTAGCGTTAACAACCCATCGTATGTGTGGACAAGCATCTCGGCTGCACGCGATTTATTGCTGTTGGGGGCTAGACAGAAAATTCATTCAGGCTATGAAGTCAAGGTATGGGAGGACCCTTGGATTCCTACAATCCCAGCGAGACCGGCGAATGCAGCTGCTCCGGTTATGCATCCCAATATGCGAGTGAGTGATCTGATTAATCAAGAAAGGAAGGTCTGGGATCTGGAACGGCTGGCTAACTATGTTGACGCGGCGGATATACCTCTCATTAGGAGTATGGCCATTAGTTCAACCCACCGCCGAGACACTCTATGCTGGAGTTATACAAGGAATGGGCAGTACACAGTCAAGTCTGGATACTGGGTAGCTCGGAATATACTAATGAAGGAAGATGAGGATTACGTCGATGAACCCAGCATCAAAAGGCTTCAAGCGCATGTATGGAAGGTTAAAGCACCTCCGAAGATGTGTCACCTTATGTGGCAAATCATCTCTGGGCAGTTGGCTGTGACGAGTGCGTTGAATCACAGACATATAAGATGCGATAATTTCTGCCCGCGATGCGGTGAACAAGATGAAACAATTGCACATGCAATTTTTCAATGTCCACTTGCTTTACAGGTATGGGCCTTAGCATCTATACCTACCAGCATTACTACTTTCCCTTTGGAGAGCACATATGCAAATATGGACTATCTTTTCTGGAGGAAGAATGTCAATTGTGGGCCAGAGATGGAAAGGGATCCTTATCCGTGGATAATTTGGTACATTTGGAAGGCTAGGAATGATAAATTATTCAGAGGAATAGAT
>CAKOAT010397377.1:135422-159672 GCA_932364175.1 Eruca vesicaria subsp. sativa
CCTTTAGTTGTCAAAAAAAAAAAAAAAAAAAAAAAACACATTATCATTGTTGCACAGTTTCAAAAAACAAAACGAACAAATTTTAGGATTAATCTTTAGGGTGAACTTTTAAATTTACCACACATCTTATCACCAATCAAATTACCATCTATATTAATAATTAAGAATATGTACTTGTTTTATAAAAAAATAAAATATGAGAAAAGAAATAATGACACAAATTTTAATGACGTAAACGCTGCTAACTAAACCCTAAACTCTAAATTATAAACCCTAAAACCTAAAATCTAAACTCAAACCTTAAACCCTAAATTCTAAACTCTAAACCTAAATCTTAAACCCCAAAGCCTAGATCTTAAATCCTAAACCCAAATTATGGACTCTAAGCCTAAACCTTACATCATAAACTCATATCGTAAACTCTAAATTCAAATCGTAAACTCTAAACTCAAACTCTATACCTTAAATGTTTGGGTTAGTATTGATGTTGTTCTTTTAAAGTTTAAGGTTTGTGTTTAGAGTCTAGGTTTGAGTTTATGAATTATGGTTTAAGGTCTAGGATTTAGGTTTATAGTTTGAATTTAGGGTATATGATTTAGGTTTAGGGTATAAGGTTTGAGTTTAGAGTTGAAAATTTAAAGTTTAGAGTTTGGTTTTGGATTTAGATTTTAGGATTTAGAGTTAATAATTTAAGATTTAGTTACCGGTGTTAGCATTGTTAAAATTATCGTTATTGTTCATTTTATTATTTTTGATTTTTTTTGTTTTAAATAATATTTTTAATTATTAATCTAAGTGATAAATTAATGAGTAAATAAGATGTGTGGTAAATTTAAAATATCACGATTGTTGTTGCATCATTGAATCCATATAATGATGACAACGCTGATCAGGTGGCCCATAACGATTTGATTTTATGAAATAAATAAATTAAGTAATTGGATAGTCGTTATTTTATAAAAAAATGTCTTGATATTAACTGATTCCAAATTTAATTAGTTTTCTTTAAAATAAATGTAAACTTACTTTGATGTTGACTATTATACGGCTTCGTTTATTTGTTAACTAGATAGGGTCTGTGCGTTAAACGAAATTTATTTGATATTTTAATATTTATAAAATATTAAAATAATAATTCATCTAATATTTTTATGATTTTTTTGAATATGTTGTGTAAGATCTATTTTAGAAACTAAGAAATCATTATTCCATAAAAAAACCGATTAGTATTTATATTTTAATAAGTACAAATTTTATTTGATATTTTAATTTTACAAAGGACATAAAGAATAAATTATTTTTTATTTTAAAATTATTTTTGTATATTTTGTGTGAGATTTATTTTAGAATTTAGAAATTTTTATCCACATAAATATTGATAACTATTTGTATTTTTAATAATCATGACACATAAGTGAATTGTTTTTAATTTTGTATCTAAAGCCAGAGAAAATACGCATGCCTAAAATTTAAACCAAATCAAGTTCCAGTTAAGAATTAGAGTGAAATTAAAAAAAAATAAAAGTTAAATAAGGTCAATCAAGTCAATAACAATATCATACAATTGTCACTTCTTAATTTGTGATGATAAATGGTAAAATAAATAAATAATTATTTTATTATATATACTAATAAGGTTGAAGAATACGATCTTAGAGGTAATTAAGAAATTGTTCTAATTTAATTTTAAGTATATGATATTTAATATCATATATATCCTTTTGAATTTTTATATAATTTTATAAACTTAGTTTTATCCTTTAAACACTACAAGAAAACTAAGAAGTTACTACGAAATTTTACTAGGAAAATAATTCCTCGTAAAGTTACAACGAACTTACTTCAGAATTACGAGGAAACCATATTTCCTCGTAAGGTCCTCTTACAGGTACGAGAAAAATATTTCCTCGTAACACCGTAGTAACGCTACGAGGAAATTACGTGGCAATAGTACATTTCCTCGTAAGCCCGTAGTAAATTAGTTTCCTTGTAAGCCCGTAGTAAATTAGTTTCCTTGTAAAGTCCTAGTAAAACGTTACTACGAAATTAAGAGGAACAGGTTTGTTACTACGAAATTAGGAGGAGCTGGATAGGAAATATTGAATTTAAATCAAAAACGTGTTTTGTACTTACATTTCCTAACAATTTTCTAGTAAATGCTCAGATTCAAAAATTTCTATAAATACCACAATTGTGATTCATTTGAAACACACCAAAAAATAATCAGCTATAAGCTTGATCAAACACAAAAAAAATGTCCGGTCCGGGAAATATTTTCAAGTTGCGGAAGTGGATGTATTCACACAGAGATAATAACGGGAGGGTGACAAATGAATATCTCGAAGGGTTGGAGACGTTTATGCATCAAGCAGATTCTACACCACTCACGCAGGAAAGTGGTAAGATGTTCTGTCCTTGTCGGAAATTCTGCAGTACAAAATTAGGTCATCGTGAAAGTGTTTGGAAGAATTTAATAAATAGAGGTTTCATGCCATATTATTATATTTGGTATCAACATGGAGAAGACGATGGTAGTTGTAAGAATGAAGGTAGCAGTAGTAATAGCAATTTTCAGGTTGAATCGGTTGATCATTTGCGTAATGAAAATAGCTATCATCACCAAGAGGAACAAATGGTAGATTTTGATAGGGTTCATGATATGGTAGGTGATGTCTTTGTAACTCATGATGATGATGAAGTTGAAGAACCTAACTTAGATGCAAATTTTTTTTATGAAATGTTAGATGCTGCGAATGAGCCAATTTACAGTGGTTGTAGAGAAGGTCTGTCTAAATTGTCGTTGGCTGCTAGAATGATGAGTATTAAAACCGATCACAATCTACCTGAAAATTGTATGGATGCATGGGCAGACTTGTTTAAAGAGTATTTGCCAGAAGACAATGTGTCTGCTGAATCTTATTATNAGCCAATTTACAGTGGTTGTAGAGAAGGTCTGTCTAAATTGTCGTTGGCTGCTAGAATGATGAGTATTAAAACCGATCACAATCTACCTGAAAATTGTATGGATGCATGGGCAGACTTGTTTAAAGAGTATTTGCCAGAAGACAATGTGTCTGCTGAATCTTATTATCAGATTCAGAAATTGGTATATAGTCTTGGGTTACCCTCGGAGATGATAGATGTTTGCATCAACAACTGCATGATTTACTGGGGAGATGATGAGAAGTTAGAAGAATATCGATTTTGTAAGAAGTCACGATTCAAACCGCAAGGTCGAGGGCGTAATAGGGTATCGTACCAAAGGATGTGGTACCTACCAATCACAGACAGATTGAAAAGATTGTACTAATCTGAGGAGACTGTTGGAGGGATGAGATGACACACCGAGCATACTCAGACGGATGGAGAGATGACTCATCCATCAGATGCAAGAGCCTAGAAACATTTTAACAATGTACATCCACATTTCGTTAGCAATAGCCGGAATGTGTATCTTGGATTATGCACTGATGGATTTAGTCCATTTGGAATGTCTGGGAGACAATATTCATTGTGGCCGGTCTTTCTTACACCGTATAACCTGCCACCGGAGATGTGCATGCGACGAGAGTTTCTATTCATGAGCATATTAATACCTGGTCCAAAACATCCAAAAAGATCTCTCGACGTTNCTGCCACCGGAGATGTGCATGCGACGAGAGTTTCTATTCATGAGCATATTAATACCTGGTCCAAAACATCCAAAAAGATCTCTCGACGTTTTTCTACAACCACTGATAAAAGAGTTGAAAGATTTGTGGTCAACAGGGGTGAGGACATATGATTGTTCAACGAAAACAAACTTTACGATGCGAGCGATGCTTTTGTGGATCATAAGTGACTTTCCTGCATATGGTATGTTGTCTGGGTGGACTACACATGAGAGATTAGCTTGTCCATATTGTAATGGAATCACAGATACGTTTCAGTTGAAGCATGGTAGGAAGACTAGTTGCTTTGATTGTCACCGTCGATTTCTTCCCATTCACCACCCATACCGAAGAAACAAGAAATTGTTCAGGCACAAAAGGGTTGTCAGAGACACTCCTCCTCCATATTTAACTGGAGAACAAATTGAAGCACAAATCTATTACTACTGTGCTCTAGAAATAGCTCCTCGTGGTGGGAATTGGCATGTTCCCAGTAATATGCCTGATTCTTATGGTGTTCAACACAATTGGCACAAAAAGAGTATATTTTGGGAATTGTCATATTGGAAAGATCTTCTTTTGTGCCACAACCTCGATGTGATGCATATAGAGAAGAACTTTTTTGAGAACATCATGAACACTATATTGAATGTCCCAGGGAAGATGAAAGACAACGTAAAATCAAAGTTGGACTTACCCGATATCTGCTCAAGGAGTGAGCTACATATAAAAAGCAATTGGCAAGTTCCAGTTCCAATATTCAGACTGTCATCAGAAAAAAGTCTGCATTGTTCAACTGGGTGGCTTCAGAAGTGAAGTTCCCTGATGGGTATGTCTCAAATCTCTCAAGGTGTGTTGAGAAAGGGCAAAAGTTCTCCTGGATGAAGAGCCATGATTGTCATGTCTTTATGCAGCGACTACTTCCCTTTGCGTTTGCGGAGCTACTACCAGCAAAAGTACATGAAGCACTTTCAGGTAATTAATTAATATAATTCGATGACATGATTAATTTATTTCTATATATATATATATATATACTAACGTGGATAATTTTTGTTTTTGTATATATAAGGAATTGGCGCAATTTTTAGGGACTGAGCACCCGCACTCTTAAAGTGGAAGTTGTCCAACAACTTCATGAAAACATCACCGTCTTAATCTGCAACTTGGAGAAAATATATAACATAACATATATGATTTTACAGTCAATTTGAGACTCAAGTCGAGGAAGCAATACCTGGTATATCGACACCTAAGTTAGGAAAAAGGAAAGATCAACACTATCAAGTGGTTGAAGAAACATGTATTTATTTATTACTTAAATTGTATGCATACATTACCAAAAACTAAGTCTAATGTCTAATTATTTTACTTTTTGTTGCAGGTTGATTATGACGATCCTGAGTATCCCGCATGGTTTCGTGAATTACTTCAAGGTCCAGTTGCAAAGGCCACTACATTGTCGATGTATTTCACCCGAGGCTATACTTTTCATACCTATGACTATGGTAGACACCAGGAGACAAGTAATTATGGAATATGTGTGAAAGGCAAAACATATTTCTACGGGATCTTGCAGGAGATTTATGCAGTTCAATTCCCGGGTATGAGTTTGAAATGCGTTATCTTCAAGTGTGAGTGGTACGACCCAGTCGTAAAAAGAGGTGTTCGGATTAACAAGAACGGTGCAGTTGATGTCAACGGTGGACGAAGGTACAACAAATTCTTTTTTTTTAATATCCAGGTTTCCAGTATTAATTAATTTTTACATTGATCTTTATTTTCGTAGGTACAACAAGTTTGAGCCTTTCATATTAGCTTCCCAAGCATACCAAGCTTGCTTCATTCCATACCCTCGGATTACTACCTCGGGAATAAATTGGTTAGCTGTTATCAAAGTTACACCCGAGGACGAATAATCGCTGGAGAAGAACCACCATTACAAGAAGAAAACACCAATGAGATCGAGGAAACTGAGTCAGAAATTGATGAGTTCCTACTCATTGATCCGCATAATCGTGAATACGAAGCTGTTCCTGATCACTCCATGGACGAAGGTGTAGACGACGAGTTTTTAAAAAATGATGATGTCTCAACAGATTACGACAATGTATCAGAATGAATTATGTATGTTTATAAGTTTGTTTAATCACAAAAATAAATTTGGATTATATATGTGTTAAGTTTGTTTAATCACAAAATCAATTTGCATTTGGGGTTTGGGGTTTATGTGTAGAAGAGGTTTGGAGTTTGGTTGTAGAAGAGGTTATAAGTTAAGGAAGTTGTGGTTTGGGGTTTCGAGTTTAGGGATTTATAAATCCTTTCCTCGTAAAGCCCTAGTAATAGAAAACGCGGGCATAGCCGTTTCCTCGAAATGTTCTAGTAACGTATTACTAGGGCTTTACGAGGAAAAAACGCGGGCATAGCTATTTCCTCGTAAAGAGTTTTCCTCGTAAAGCCCTAGTAACATTATTACTAGGACCTTACGAGGAAATAAAAACACATGCATAGATATTTCCTCGTAAGGTCCTAGTAACATTACTAGGGCTTTACGAGGAAACAAAATTCCTTATATATACTCGAGCAATCCGATTTCTCATTTTCTAGTAAGCTTCTCTCTGAATCCTCTAAAGGTTCTCTGTAATTCGTAATTAGGTGGTTAGTTTAGGGAATTTAGATTAGGTGGTTAGTTTAGGTAATTTAGATTAGGTTGGTTTACTTTTTTTTACTGTTTTTTTTAATTATACTGGAATTAATGTTTTGATTTTTTTTTTAAAATATAGATGCCTAGACAAAGCAAGCTTGCTAGGGCTGCTGGTAAGAGGACGTCGTCTCTCGAGGGTAGTCACTACGGAGATATTTTTGGGCGTCAGGATGCTCCGGGTTCATCTTCGTCAGCTCCTGGTTCATCTTCGATTCGCGAGACTCAGGGAGCTTCTACGGCGTCCCGGCAACCACCACCTCCTCCTCCACTACCTCCTCCTCCTCCTCCTCCACCGGTCGGGGTTCATCCCGATTTTCAGGTGCCGCCGAACGCACCCTTTGCGGTGTACACAGTGGAGAATCTTTTGGCCCTTCCAAGCAGAGAAGGGCTGCCAGAGTTAGATCCTATCCGACGGGACGGCGAAAACGTATTATGGTATGTTTTAATTTTTAAAACGTTTTTTAATTTATTTCTTAATTAAAAAAATATTTACAAATTAATGATTTATTTTGTGTCTTTCTACGTTTGGTCTTGACGGATGTGTCGCAACTAGCGTCACGGACTATATCAAGGGATACTTTCCCGATGCAGGTCCAAACTGGAAGATGACGGCGAGCCACACAAAAAGACGTGGTTCAAATCGTTCGCTGTAAGTTTAATGACTTAATTTATTTTTAATTATTTAAAATTATTAATATTATTGAACTAATCCGTCTCTTATTTTTTCTGGTCAGCAAAAATATCGTTGGTCTATTGGGATTCACCAGCGGGTGAAGAAGGAGTTTGAGGGTAAGGCAAGAGCACGATTGCTCGACATGGTCTACAATTGGAAGGGCGACTATCAGGTATAGATTTATAAATTATAATATATATAGTTTTCAAAATATTATTGACTTTATTTCTAATTTTTTTTTTTAAATCAGGTGGATGGTTACGAGGACGGGAAACCCGATTGCCTCACAACCACGGTGTGGGATGGCCTCATCAGCTATTGGGGGTTGCCGAACTCGGTCAGAACCTCCAACACAAACTCTGGGAACCGCATGACCAGAGACGAGCATGACAACACGAAGATGCTTCACACCAAGGGTCGGAAACTTCACGGGGAAGTTCGTCTAGACATGGTAATATGATTTTTAAAACCTATTTAATTTTTATTTTATTTGAATATTCCAAATTAATATTTAATTTTAAAAACTACTTTTAGGCTAAAGAGACAAAAGCTCAAAGACCTTTACGAGAGGACCCACCATAACAAGGCTGGGCAGTTTGTAGATCCGGCTTCCGAGCGGATCTACAATGAGGTTGTTGCCCAAGTTGACGAACGCCAGACCCAGCTGACTCAGCAGACTGGGACTCCAGTCGTATTATCCACTCTTGAAGTGGATAAGATTTACGAGGAGGTAAATAATTTGTTTTACTATTAATTTTTAATATTTATTTAATTTTTTCTTAATGTTATATTAATATTTTTATTTTACAGGTCGCCCCTAGGAAAAAGGGGCATATCGTCGGGATCGGCTCGGTTAACGATGTCCCTGCAGCGACATCGTCTTATCATCAGGAGCAGCACGATGTCAGTGTTCAGCTATGCTCGCAGTTGGCGTCGCTCATCGAGCATGTGACTTCTCTCACAGATGTCCTCGACATTTTGGCGGTTGAAAACTCGCAATTGGAGGAGATGTTGCGTCAGAGACGAGAATGCGGAGGGATTCCAACCCAACAGCATCCACCATCACAGTCACAGTCGGCAACCAACTTTGGAGAGGAGCAGGATTTGGCGAGCCAGGACCAGTTCGTTCGGTAATTTCACGACCAGCATCCGTAGTTTTTTTATTTTTAATTGTATATTATGAATTTTAAAACTTCCTTGTATATTATTTAGTTATTTATAAAATATTTTGTGTTTTTATTTTTTATTTATACTTTGATTTTTTTATTTTTAAAAAATTATTTATATTTATAATTAATTTTTTTAATAGGGAATAAAATATTTCCAAGCAAAATCCTCGTAAAGTTTCCAAGTAATGTCCTCGTAATTAATTCTAGTAAGTTCCTCGTAATGTATTACTACGAGCTTACGAGGAAAACCTTACTACGAGCTTACGAGGAAACCCTACGAGAACATTACGAGGAGAAGCTAACCACGCCTTTACGAGCAAAAGGTTCCTCGTAAATTTGCTAGGACCTTACGAGGAAAAAGACTTTACGATGAACGTATTTCGACGAAACACGTTTCCTCGTTATTTCCTAGTAAAGGGTCATTTACTAGGAAATAACGAGGAAAACTCGTCCTAGTAATGGACGAGTTTTCTTGTAGTGAAATATTAAACTCTACACATTAATCCTAAATTCAGATGCTATGGTTCTTTTATGTAGTATTAAAAATGGTATTCAAGTTATAGTATTTCAAACAATTTCTTTAGTATTTTTCAGTTTTTGAATTTGTAAATTTTTCTATGTCTATTTAATTTATAATTATTTTCAAATTACCTGTTGCTCATTTTCTACTAACAATTATGCCATCTTATTAAATTTGTCTGTTGTTAGATAATTTTCTAAATTCATTTTCATGATATATTTTCATAACAACTGTTTAATAAAATAGATTAGAAATACTATATATTAAATATTAAAATTAATATTTTTAAAATTTGTTTTTAATTATTTTTATTTTTTAAAGATTTGTATAAAGAAAAACTACACTTCAAAACTTATAAGTTCTTTTTTCTTTACTTTATTATTTTTTTAAAATTAATATCTTCAAAGTTCATTTATTATCTTAAGATATATATTAAAAATCATCATCAATTTAAGAAGAAAAGAACTTAATAATATTTGAAATAGTTATTCTACAAATACATTTTGTTTAGGATTGTAAAAAAAACTATTAAACATTGTTAATAATTCTCTTATGTTCAAGATTTTAGAAACATACAATTACTATAAAATAGACTTTTTTCAAATACCTTTTATTCGGAATTTTGGAAAAGGAAAAGTGGTATCAAATAAATTATTTTGCAAATTTTTATTTGTTTGAATTTTTTAAAGATAAAATTATTTAGAAAAAGTGCTATTAAAAATTTTTAAAAAGTTTATTTATCAGTAAAATCATTTTCATTTCTTCGTATATATATTTTGTTAATATGATATATTTTTACATATATAAAATCATAATAGGAAAATTAGTATCAAATAAAATTTTTTTGAGGATTTTAGAAAGGGAGAATTGATAATAATCTATTTTACGAATAGTTTGTTGTTTTGGATTTGTAAGAAAAAAAGAAAACTACAATTAAACACTCTTTGTTCTTTTACTTTTAAACAATATTTACAATTATTATTTTCAAAATTAGTTTTTATTTTATTTTAAATCTTTGTGTTTAGGATTTGTAAAAAGGAAAATACAATTAAAAATTTTTAGCTTCTTTTTTTCTTTTAGTTTAATTTTTTTTTAAAATTAATATCTTTGAAATTCTTTTTACTATCTTATTATATATATTTTTAATCATGAAAATTTTAATACATGTCACAATATTATATGGAGAATTATTAGCAAATATTGTTTTTGTAAATATCCTTTATTTAGGATTTTTAAAATGGAAAATTATTACTTTATTATATTTCTAATTTTTTTACATAATTTCTTTTTAGTATATATATATATATATATATTAATTATGTAATAGTTTAACACATGATATAATTATATATATATATAATTGTCATGTGGCATAATCTTGTTAATTAATAACTTTGAAAAACTAAACTTTATATAATAAGATATAGTATTAAATTGAATTCATTTGTTAATATGGTAGTATTAAATTGATTTCAGGAGCCACATATCTTCGATTTCTCTCCGGTCAGTTTGTGGATTGAAATAGTTTGTCAACATTAAGAATCAATTGAGAAATTAGTGTTTACACCCAAAAATAAAACTGAGAAATAGTGAATATTTTACGGTATCATATCGACATCACAAGGTCATTCTTGTCCTCGAATCTTTGATCTTGAATCTATTTTGGAATTTTCCCACAATTCCACAATGACTTTTTGTCCGAAATTTTTTACTTAAAATCGAGCACCAAAGAAAAACCATCCATGCTCAAAACGGGAAAAATACCTATTTCAACCTGAACTTTACCAGTTGTGCCTATTCCTTCCGAACTTTATAATAGTGCGTATTCCTCACTGAACTAATCAAAAATATAAAAATACTACCTGAACTTTATGTATTGTGCTTTTTCATTCCCAAACTTTATAGTAGTGCATATTCCATACTGAACTTAACAAAAATTCAAAAATACTATATGAACTCTCAAAATCGTGCTTATATATAAACTGACCGTAAAAAATATTATTCATCAATTAATTATCAAAACGATGTCATTTTGGATAAATTCTATAAAATTAAAAATTAAAAAATATTACATGTAACTCTCAAAATTGTGTTTGTATATATTTATATCGACCATCAAAGATGTTAGTCATCCATTAATTATCAAAATGATGTCAAAGTTTGTAAAATTAAAAATTATTTTTTGCGAGGTTCGAAACTTTCACACTGGTGGACAAGTAAGAGTAAAAAATAAAGTAAAATTAATGTTCAGTTGTGTAAACATTAATTGATATATAAGTTTTACTTTAATCAATAAATTTTATATAAAATTAATGTTCATTTGTGTAAACATTAATTTGTATATAATTTTTAATTTAATCAATAAATTTTATCAAAATTTTATTGTTACTTATTTATACAAAAAATTTACTTTGTTCTAACAGTTAATATGCTCTTACTTGCCCACCAGTGTGAGAGTTCGAACCTTGCAAAAAATAATTTTTAATTTTACAAAATTTGACGTCATTTTGTAATGTATGCCTATTACCAGTCGTGTCTATTCCTTCCCGCACTTTGTAGTAGTGCGTATTCCTCACTAAACTAATCAAAAATATAAAAATACTACCTGAACTTTATGTGTTGTGCCTTTTCATTCCCGAACTTTATAGTAGTGCATATTCCATACTGAACTTAACAAAAATTCAAAAATACTACATGAACTCTCAAAATCGTGCTTATATATAAACTGACCATAAAAAATATTATTCATCCATTAATTATCAAAACGACGTCATTCTAGATAAATTATGTAAAATTAAAAATTAAAATATATTACATGAACTCTCAAATTTGTGTTTGTATATATTTATATCGACCATCAAAGATGTTAGTCATCCATTAATATCAAAATGACGTCAAATTTTGTAAAATTAAAAATTATTTTTTGTGAGGTTCGAACTTTCACACTAGTGGACAAGTAAGAGTAAAAAATAAAGTAAAATTAATGTTCACTTGTGTAAACATTAATTTATATATAAGTTTTACTTTAATCAATAAACTTTATATAAAATTAATGTTCACTTGTGTAAACATTAATTTATATATAATTTTTACTTTAATCGATAAATTTTATCAAAATTTTATTGTTACTTATTTATACAAGAAATTTACTTTGTTCTAATAGTTAATATGCTCTTACTTGTCTACCAGTGTGAGAGTTCGAACCTCGCAAAAAATAATTTTTAATTTTACAAAATTTGATGTCATTTTGATAATTAACGGATGACTAAAATATTTGATGGTCCATATAAATGTATAAACGAACAAGAAAATTACTTTGTACTAACAATTAATATGTTCTTACTTGTCCACCAGTGTGAAAGTTCAAACCTCGCAACATATAATTTTGAATTTTACAAAATTTTGACGTCATTTTGATGATTAACGGATGACTAACATCTTTGGTGGTCGATGTAAATATATATAAGCAATTTTTGAGAGTTCATGTAATATTTTTTAATTTTTAATTTTACAAAATCTACCCAAAATGACCTCGTTTTGATAATTAATGGATGAATAATATTTTTTTACGCTCAGTTTATATATAAGCACGATTTTGAGAGTTCATGTAGTATTTTTGAATTTTTGTTAAGTTCAGTATGGAATATGCAGTATTATAAAGTTCGAGAATGAAAAAGCACAACACATAAAGTTCAAGTAGTATTTTTATATTTTTGATTAGTTCAATGAAGAATACGCACTACTATAAAATTCAGGAAGAAATATGCACGGCGGGTAAAGTTCACGATTGAAATAGACACTTTTCCTTGCTCAAAACTCTTAAATACAAAACAGACCAAATATTCTAAACGACATCTTTTCCTTCTGTGGACCATACAGAACTTATATTGATATAAAATATAACAAATTGAAAATGTGTCATGTCCAAAAATATCAAGGCAACGAGCTGGTATACGAACCTATAACCAGTAATAACCGAGTGGACTTATTTGCAAAAAACGATCGTACTAGAAATCTGTTTTCTCCTATGTTAAGCAATGTGCATTACTTGATAGATATTAACAATCCCCCTTTCGCAAATTGTACCTATGTTAAGTCATATGCATTAATAGGAGTTAATTAACTGTGATAGATATTAACAATTCACCTTTTTTTACCAAAAAAAGATATGTCATCATTGTCATGTCTAATTATAAAGTTTAGTTTGTTTTTTTTTTAAATAATTGTTTTTGTAAACTTGAGTTGGTTTTCTATGGTTGCCTGTAAGAGGCCGCTCTTGACCGGCACATTGGTTAGTTGGTCCACCTGTGGTGTAATATGGGTTGAAGTTTAATTTCATTGATTATTTGTTTATTTAAAATTCTCTGAAAATTCTTTGTTTTTGGAATCCTCTGAAAAATTCTTCGTTTGATGGTTTATTCTTTATGTATTAAATATCTCCGTCATTGCTGCTATGCTGCATGTTGAATTATCTTATTACGAGACATATTAAACAACATTAATATTATCTTGATAAGAATCTGTCATATTAAAAAAATTCTGTTTTTTTTGAAACTGATTAAAAAAGTTCTTACCTGATCCAGATCCACAAAAAATGAAAAATAGTACTAGTAAATATAAAATAATAAATATATTAAAGTAATATGTACAAATAAAACTAAATAAAAGTGTTTGAAGATTTTTTTTTTATAAAACAAATCTCCTGTAAAAACGAAAAAGTGAGGTCATATCACAAAATACGAGAATGAAGTTTCTACGATGACAATCTAACATCAAAGTTAGAAACAGTTATATTGAAAAATCTTATATATTAAAACACAAATCATATTTTTTTTTTATGTGGGGTATTTCATTAGGACCATTTTAAAAAAATTATCACATTTAATTATCTTATCATTTAGTTTTCAAAATAAATATAATCACAAATATTTTTTTATTATTATCTTAATAAACCAACAATATACTATCTCTAATGAGAATCTTAAATTTGTTTACTATGCTAAAATTAAAAAATCTGCATTCAAGACCAATAAATTAAACATATCATCTGATATATAAAAAATATATAATCTATTAATCTAATAATTATTAACAACATATATAATTATTTTGTAGGTCTTTACCTATTTATAGGTATGCTATTAACAAAAAAAAAATCATATGTTATGCAATAATATATGATTATATATACATATGATCGTGTATATTATTTTTAGTATTATGTTTTACAACCATAACATATGATTAATGTTATTATTTTGATGATTTCAAAAAGATATCACAATATGTGATTGTTTTTAGATTATTAACATTTTTTTTATCAAATTAATACAATTCTAAAACATATAATAGAATTCGTTTATATTCATATAACTAATTAAATATATTTAATAATGTATATTTAATATCATTTTCTAGAATGCTGTTCAAACGTTAAATCTAAATTGAAAGAGAATTTGACATATAAATAAATTGTAATCTATATAATAGAGAAAAATATAACATATTTTTTTCTGTGAGACAAATGTATTTTCAAATATAGACATACTAATATCTATAATCAACTAAATTACACTATTTTCATTTTTATTACTTTGTAATTTCATTTGTTCAGAAAAATTAAAGAAAAAAATAATTTTTTATTTTATCTAACCAAAACATCGTTAAATATTCATTTAATCATAATTCAACAAATAAAAATGCTAACGGAAGAATATAAAAAGTTATATAAAAAAAACTTGCATAAAAACTTGAAAATGTCATCTAATTTGAAGTGAAAACTATTCTCTAAAATGTCCCATATATATTTAAAAAAGTGAATATATTCTACAAACAAAAACACTAGAAAATTTTGTACTTTGTATAGAATTATCAAATTACAATTTACTTATCTAAGATATCAATTTGATTGTTTCACCATGCGAAACCGAAATACTCAACCGACATAGTTTATAACTTCCTCAATTCAATTTGAAAAAACACCTGCGCGGTTGCGCATGTCAAAATCTAGTATACATTAGAAATGGAAAACGGTTGGAATAGAGAAAGTGTATTGTGTGGATCCACATTTACTTTTATCTAGCGGGTTTATAGTGGAAAAAAGAAATATAAAGATAATAGAGTTATTTTCATTCTAGGGAAGTTTTAAGTTTTTTATTATACTCTAAGGCAATTATTGCTCTTTAGACATTTTTTTCTAAGAGTTATGCATGCCAGTTTCATACGACCAGCCTTGCAACTACATCTCTGTGTTACAGAAAACTGAAGAAAGATTTTTTATTTAGACATATGGAATTAGCTAAGGCTTGCTTCTCTTTTAAAAGTAACGGAATCGGTAGACGCTACAGACTTAACTGGATCGGTCCTTTCGCGACTCAAACTGCCGGTACGCTTTCCGGATTTTCATTCTAGGGAAGTTTTAAGTTATTTATTACACTCTAAGACTATTATTTCTCTTTAGACATTTTTTTAAACTTGTTTTGTTCTTTTCTAACTAAGATATAATTATGTGGACCTACTTAATATTTCATCGTCTTCCCTTTTTTTGTATAACAGTGAAAGTAATGGTGTAATCATATAATAATAACAGCGGTGACATGAATATATTCATCGGAAGCTGTCGGAGAGCTCCGTCATGATAATGTTGCAACTTTGCTTCCACCTCCGCGATCTCCAACTACAGATCCACCTTCTTCGTCTCAATTCATCTTCAAGCCATGTTTAAGCCTGATCCGCAAACAGGTCCTCGTTAGCCATGACTGATGCGTAGAAGCAGTCAGAGAGTTCTGTTGTCAGCAACCTCAAACTGCAGCTCAATTACGTCAGATCTCTATAACGATCCGTGTTAAAGTCAAGTCGTCTACTCCTCACCGTAGTCGCAGATCGAAAAGAACACCACTAAGTTTTGTGGAGATGGAAGAGAAAGCTTTTCTGGAGCAACAATGGTGAACTTTAGATTATTTTTTACATTTGGTCTTCCAACTCTTGTTTATTCTCCAATTTATCTCAAGTTTCTAATTTGTTCAAATTTGTCCACGAATTTGACATGAGACTTTTAGTTATGCAATCCAAACCAAGAAAATATTTCAATTTTAAAACATTTGGTCCCTGTCGCTTTGTTTTTTTTTTCTGCCACAAATGTTTTTGATTTTCAAATAATTTTGTTTGTTTGGTCCCATACTTTCAATGTGCATATATATATATATATATATATATATATATATATATATATATATATATATATATATATATATATATATATTTAAATGCATCTTAAAAATTAGTAAAATGAGATGATAAATGACTTTGCTAAATATCTTAAAAATAATTCTTATGTACGTTGTTTCTAATAATATTTTTTATAAATGCCATATGTACATGACAATATGTACACAAAATTTCTTTATCCATGTGTAAAATAATTCATATGTACACTAGTAAATTGGAAAATGAGCCACATGTACACATTGTAAAAACAAATCCGTATAATGTATTTTTGGCCATAAACATAAATCTTATTTGGTAACTTAACCATAAACCTTTTTTTTTTGAAAAATACTTATTTTAGCTAAAATTATAAATTCTTATTTTAGCTGAAATTGAAAAAATGTATTCAATGATAGACATGATATCTTCATACCATTTGACAATATTCACCAATATTATTTTAGTGTGATCTCTACGTACGATGATTATTGAATATATATATATATGCACATATTATGGTGTACACAAACATTTATATATACACATGTACAATGATGCATATGTATAAAGTGTACATAGATCCTTAGATGCCAAATAAATAAAAACACTATTTACATGTGTACATAGATTGTTGGCTAGCAACATGTACACATGATAAAAAACATATCCATCTAAGTAAAACCTTCCAAACCAAGCTTTCAATGCATAAATATTTGAGGATGTGAAATATTTTTTCTGTAAATCTTGTCACAATGATTTATTAAATATGAAAACATGCTTCAATGTAGAAAGATTATTGTTTTGTGTACAATTGGGATGTGTACACCATGTGTCGTGTACACGTGTACATCAAAAGTGAATAAAAAAGTAGTTGTTTGGGATTTTTTTAGATGTCTCATGTGCATATATGTGTTTAATTGCATTAACAAAGATTACATAAAGTAATTTATTAATTTGGGGTTAAATCAAAGAAAAGTTGTATATTTTTAAATGTTTGAGGGCGAAAATAAAAGAAATAAAAATCAAGGACCCTTCGTGCAATTATAAAGATGGACTGGGATGATCACTCAATAAGTTAGGGGTTTAATTCAAGTAGACATATGCACAATTAAAAATTTAGGGTTAACACAGAATTATACAAGATGGTAAAGACCAAAGGTGCAAAAAAGTCAGAAGTGGCTATTGATGGTTTGGCAGCCCAAAATAACGAATGAACATCAAATTATTATGGGAAAATTGCCAATTATGACTCAAAACTTGATTTGAAATGCAAAAATAAACCCAAACTTGAATCAAATGAAAAACTAACTTAAAAGACTATTGAAATTACAACCAACCCCTTGTGAACAAACAAAAAAAAGGTATTTTTTTTACATTTCTAGCCCTCGTAAGTCGTCTGCCCAGACGACTTTCAACTAAGTTGTCCAAACGACTTAACTTAAAGTCGTCCAGACGACTTAACTTAAAGTCGTCTGGGAAAGTTTTTTTAAAAATAATTTAAAAATTGTGTAATAAATATCTTGATAAATGAAAAATTGGGATTATGTAATTAACATATGTCTTAAAAGATATAAATTAAAATATAACAAAAGTCAGTTGTTTTCAGCATAGATGAGTGAAAGTAGTGAGTCATGATATTCTTTAGTTTAGGTTTGACCAATATATGTTGTAGTATTGTATGTGTTTCTTAGGGTTAGATTTTCGAAAGCATAAATGTTTTTTTGAAAAATTAAAAATTTACCTAAGTGTGTTTATTTCTGTGTATAGTAAACACTATTTAAGTATAATTTGATTTTATAACGTGGTTAGTTAGTTAATTTAGTCAATTTAGTTTAGGGTTTAGGGTTTAGGGTCTGGACAACTGAAATATCAGTCGTCTGGTAAATAATTTTACACAGACAACTTACAAGTAAGTCGTACTAATATTCCGCCTAAAATTTAAAAAAAAATTATTTTCCTGCTTGAATAATTTAAACCAGACAAGTTACTTGTAAGTCTTCTAGACGACTTACTTGTAAGTCTTCTGGACGACTTAGTTATAAGTCTTCTGGACGACTTAGTTGTAAGTCTTCTGGACGACTTACTTGTAAGTCTTCTGGACGACTTACTTGTAAGTCTTCTCGAAAGTCTTCTATTTTAGTTTCTCGCTAGAAATATTTTAGTTTCCCGCTAAAATTATTAAAGTCTCCTGGACGACTTATATTTCAGTCATCTGAGTCGAAAATATTTAACCTAATTTTTTTTTTTTCCTTATATAAAGAAAAATTTACACATTCTCTCTCCTCCTCTCAAATGTTTGCAACAAAAAAAATGTAATTTTCATCTTTCTAGAACTCCCCAACCTCTCTATAATCTCTTTGAACTTATAAACACCAAACTTTATATCAATTTATTGTTTTTGTCTCATGTCTTTCTCATTAACTTATCTTATTTTGTAGGTTTTTCATCACATGATTCTCATATTCCACTCATTTAAAGATAGATCTATTAACTTTATATGAATTTTTCAGTTATGTCTCATGTTTTTCTCACTAATCTATCTTTTTTTTTGCAGGTTTTTAATCAGATGTTCCCGTCTTCATTTGGATATGTATGTTATGTGTTCTATAAAAGTATATATATATCTAATCTTTCACTCATTTTCTGTGTGTTTTAAGCCATTTGAATGTTTTTTGATATGCAGGTTTTTCAGATCTGGGCTTGAAATGCAGGTTTTTCAGATCTAGAAGTCTTCTGGACGACTTACTTGTAAGTCTTCTGGACGACTTACTTGTAAGTCTTCTGGACGACTTACTTGTAAGTCTCCTGGACGACTTACTTGTAAGTCTCCTGGACGACTTACTTGTAAGTCTCCTGGACGACTTACTTGTAAGTCTCCTGGACGACTTACTTGTAAGTCTCCTGGACGACTTAGTTGTAAGTCTCCTGGACGACTTAGTTGTAAGTCTCCTGGACGACTTAGTTGTAAGTCTCCTGGACGACTTAGTTGTAAGTCTCCTGGACGACTTAGTTGTAAGTCTCCTGGACGACTTACTTGTAAGTCTCCTGGACGACTTACTTGTAAGTCTCCTGGACGACTTACTTGTAAGTCTTCTCGAAAGACTTCTGGGACGACTTACCTGGAAGTCGTCTGGACTTCCTGTAAGTCATCTGGAATTCCTGTAAGTCGTCTGGACTTTCTGAAAGTTTTCTGACGCTGTCTTCTTTCATATCAAGTGGAGTCCAAGCTTGTCTTTGTAAAAGAATGATCTATTATAGTTTTGTAAAATCAGTTCCAAAGATGTAATATATGTGCTAACAATGTGTTTACACATGTACAAATCAATGAAATAATAGACTTCAGTAGCTTTTTTCATCTTTTGGATCTCTCATATGCAATAATAAATCACAATGGCCTTCTTCTCATCTTAATAAACAAGAATGTTGGTAGTCTCGTATTGATACAACATTTTAAGAAGCATTTTAACCTTTCTTCCAACAAATCATCATTGGTGTTAAAGCATATTACATGTTTTACAAGGTTGTGTTGAAAAACTTAGTCAAATATATTAAAATTAAGGGAGAAAAAATATTTTGAAAATATGAGATTTACATATCATGAAGTTATTTAACGCTTTTAAAAATACAAGTAATTCAAAAAAATATTTTTATCACTTTATTCAACCAAGAAAATTCAGTAAAATTCACAGAAGATAACATTACGGGATTTGATCAAATATTTTTATCACTCTATTCAACCAAGAAAACTTAGTAAAATTCAAAGAAGATCAAACATCCAGCTAGAAGACTTTCCAGATGACTTAATTATTAGTCATCTGAGAAGACTAACACAAATTCTTAATACATACTCATAAATCCTGGACGACTTAGTAGAAGACTTATAATTAAGTCTTCTGGAAAATCATCCAACTAGAAGACTTTCCAGATGACTTAATTATTAGTCATCTGAGAAGACTAACACAAATTCTTAATACATACTCATAAAGCCTGGACGACTTAGCAGAAGACTTATAATTAAGTCTTCTGGAGAGTCATCTAGCTGGAAGAATTTCCAGATGACATAATTATTAGTCATCTAAGAAGACTAACACAAATTCTTAATACATACTCGTAAAGCCTGGACGACTTAGTAGAAGACTAATAATTAAGTCATCTGGAAAGTCATCTAGCTGGAAGACTTTCCAGATGACTTAATTATTAGTCCTTGACGCAGACGACATACAAGTAAGTCGTCCAGACGACTTAACCGTAAGTCGTCCAGACGACTTAACCGTAAGTCGTCCAAACGACTTAACCGTAAGTCTTCCAGACAGGTCAATTTTGCAATTGAAATTTAAATGAGACGACTTAATTCTAAGTCGTCCAGCTTTGTATGTTAAAAAAAAATCTAGACGACTTAACCGTAAGTAAGTCGTCTAGATTTTTTTTTAACATAAAAAGCTGGAAGACTTAGAAATAAGTCGTCCAGCTGGACGACTTAAAAGTAAGTCGTCCAGCTCATCCAGAAGATTTACGAGTAAGTCTTCTACGTGAATAGATCTGGAAAAATATTCAATTTCATACCTTAAACTAGGTGAGATGACTTTTTTAGCACACAAAGTCTTCTCCAACCACCCATAATATCTAATGAAAGTAACCCACCAAGAATTGTATGCTTAAATGGCTCTATCAACCATAAAAAAAATTGAATCAAAAGCTTGGGTTTTTTGTATGAATATGGAGACAAAGTGAAAGAGATGTTGTTTTTAGTTCAAAACAATTGAGAAATAGAGAGTGTAAATCGATTTTAGGTGCATTAAGAGCTTCAAATTGGTTGTTCATGGTAGTTAGGGTATTGATGGCAATGTCAATCTTGTAAATACTTGAAGATGATGAGGTTGAGAGAGTAAAAAACAATTTTCAAAAAAAAAAGAAAAAGAAAAAAGTGTAACGGCATTTTCGTAAATAATGTGAACAGATGGTTAGTTTTGTGTTTGACTTTGAGTTTTGAGTCAAATTTGCAAAAATCCCAATTATTATTCAGTCGCAAATTTATACAATAAGAATCAGATTTGTGACCAGTCACCAAATAAACCAATAGAAAAAAACAAAAACTATTTGGATGTGGTTTAGTCAAGGAGAAACACATGTAGCTGCTTGAAGTAGGAGAGCAAGTAGCTGCAATCCTCCGGCTCTTCTGAACACACCCAACACGTCGTAAATGAATCTGAACGAGTCACATTTAATTTTGAATGTCTCAATGTCTGATCCAGATTGATGGAAATGTTTTCCCTTGCCCAAAACCTTGCTTTCTAGACCAAAAACCTTGTAAAATACTTCTAATTAATGTCATCCTCCCCTAATAACTTAAATAAAAAGTTTCCAAGATTTCTAGAATGATCTAAGCTGAACTGCGAGCGTTTATGACCCGCTAAAATTTCTGAAGAATCTTCATGTACCATTAATTCTTACAAACCTTAACTTCAAACTGAAGCTCCTCTTACGAATCTTAACATCACTTTTGACCTTCCATACCATACTATGTGGTTATTCTCTCGACATCACTTGCGGTCTTTCCACTATAGCGTTTTGCAATCATTTTTAAACTATTCAAGAAGCATTTTCTCGACCAATGCAACTGATAATCTGACCAATTCAATGTGTACTCCAGCAAAAACTACTTTTCTAAGTCTTTTGTCCTTGGATTTTGACTTCTCATCCCCGAACACTTTCATTTATATTTTTGGTTTCCTAGTGTTTCTTACATTTCTGAAACCTTTAATACTCTTCCACCATTCAACTTTAAGAAATATTTTCCCATGCCAAACTCATTTTAATTTACCCGTTAGAACTTAGTTTGTTTTCTTTATCAAAATTGCCTTGGTTCGAATTTTTTTTATCAAACAATGTATGTGGCCATACATCGATTTTCTTCCACTCGAGCTTTATTTGGCTTCGTTCGAGTCATTATCCTTATTAAGAGTTATTATTATCAACGCATCATCGATGAAGAGGAAAGTCCAGACATAGATGTCAAGAAGGAACTTGGCCATTAAAAAAAAATTGTCACCTTTGTGTGTTAGACGTGATCCTTCTAGTTTTGGGTATCATTCCTTGTAGGCGTAGCATCAGCCCTTATTTCTTATTTCTCGAAAAATCTGCGGAAACATTGTTAATCCAATGCGTCGTGTCGAATTACTAAATTCATCGCCCGTTGCTTACACGAGAAATCCTTCGTATAGTTAGGATCATGTCATAACAAAGTAACTTTCAAAGTAAACGTAACAGGTTTTGCGAAAGGTACTTTCCTTATAGCGAAAACCAAGCTATATGATCTGGCACTAGGAGGCCAATCTAAACTTTGCCTCCTCGCGACACGATCTGAAAGATCTCACTCTTTAGTCCATCGGTTCACGAGCATCCGCTCTCATTCCTCCCGTTTACATCCAAGAATGAGACCGCCCCGCAAATGACTCCGCACGGGCTCTGCATCGAGCTTCTTAGGATATGTCTCCCTCGAGTAAAAAAAAAAAAAACAACTTCCATACAAAGGAAAGTGTATACGAAACTTTCACCGTAGAAATCAAACATACAACGGAAAAATGTTTTCTATAAACACGGGCATACTTGGCATATCAAGCTCGACAAACGCTACTTGGCTATTGTTCGCGCTTCACTTCAATGCCAAGTTTACAAACCAACTCGACCTTTTCGATAGCAAGAAAGAGTCGTGGTCTAATCCTCTACCAAATACGACCTTGGCTGTGCGGCTGAACACAACCTTCACGCCAAACCAATACATTCAACGGATAATGCAAACTTGTCAAAAATTGGCTAAATTCTGTATTCTCGCGATTCACGCTATTCCTGAAGAAAGTTTCCTACAAAATCCGACGTATAAGAAAAAACTCGTACCATAGCTCCTAAAGCTATACGAATCTCGGAAGGTCAACACTTCACAAAGCACCGTAACAAAAAAACTCTTCGTTTCGGGGAAACAACTTATGCGACCTCTCGGTCCTAATTGCTCTAGCACAAATCATAAAACTACCTAACATCCAAACAGGAATGTAAGTTTTAATTGCGAATATCCGCAAACGAACCAAAGTGTTCCTGCAAAGCAGGGTTAAGACAAAACCCTCGCAACACCGTGCACCATCTTCGAGCCCGCAAACGTTCCGAACACGAAACGCGGCATATAAAATAAAAACCAACTTTCGGCACTGCGAGACGTCGCAGACGCCCGAAGATTAGTTTTTCGACACAAATACCTTCCTCGATAAAGTCATCTTCTTAGAAGACCTAACAGTCCGTCCGCGACTATAAAATTACGCAAAACTTCTTAACGTATGTATCCTTCGCGAAGGCCAAAACAACGTAAACATATATCGCCTAAAAAGTTTGTTGCTGATCACAACAAACTCGAGAATCGCTTTATAAAAATCGAAGAATCGTTTTACAATACCGCGAAAAACCAAAACCACCGTAAAACGCGAACTAGTCTCGTCCCGGCTAGTTCGCCCAACGGCGAACTAGCATCGTCCCGGCTAGTTCGCCCAACGGCGAACTAAGAGGCGCTGACTTTGCCCCACAAGTTTTTATCACCAAGTTCGCCATACGGCGACCTGGCCAAGCTGAACTAGCTCACCGTACGTCAAGCCGACCATCCTGAGCCTCGATCTCCCACATCCTTGATTCAAGGCATACGTCCTTCGACACGATCGTATTCCGAATCACGGTCGAAATGTCTCCTGTTTCGTCTCGATCCGTCCTATCGTTCGAGTTTTACCATAAAAACCGTAAAACTTTGTTTTCTCGAAAAGAACTCGAGGAAATCGTATAAAACGGCAACGATTAAAAGAAACACCGAATATTGCATAAACTATACGATTTATTCGAGATTTTTCGTAAAAATCGTACAAAACACGTTTTTAATAAAACCCCGAGTAAATCGTAGAAAACGGCAACGATTAATCGAAACATCGAACATTGCTTAGCTTTACGATTAACTTGAGAAACTTATCCAAAAACGGCCTCGTATCAGGAAACGATCTCGTCTAAAGTCGTAAAACGGATTTATCGCAAAACGGTTCGGAAAGTCATAAAACGCGATAAAAGCCACTCGCGACTTTAAACGAAGTCCAACCCGGAGATACGACGACGTTTTGGCGATTTACTCGCAGAAAGAAGATAAATGTCAAACTTGAAGATAAATGTCAAGTTTGAGGATAAATAGAAGATTTCCGCGGGAAAAAAGGAAAGATCGAGATAAATGGAAGATTCCCATTAAACTCGAATCTGGGCGAAATGGAAAGACTAAACCGCCTAGGAAGGGAGTATATAAGCAAG
>CAKOAT010397377.1:159772-173582 GCA_932364175.1 Eruca vesicaria subsp. sativa
TTTTCAGAGCTTTCATCTGAGACTTTTACAACTTTTCTAGAAACTTAGGCTTTTTTCTCGACAAGTTCGGTTTCTATGACTGGCGCTCAATTATTAGACGAACTCGCCTAGGCGGTTCGATCTCTACTCCAGCTCTATCAACTGAAATACGTTCGACTTGATCCTCGAAAGGGGTACGTAGGCAGCCTTTCATAAGGTTCAGTCTGAAATCAATCAAATCCTTTTTCTTATCTTTTTCCGTCTTTTATTATCGAGCTGCGACTCGATTAGGTTTAAGGTTTTTATGTTGATAACTCGCTGACGGCCATGCGGGCAAAGCCTTTGTAAACCCTTGTAATGATCGCAACGCTCTTACGCGAAATCGAAA
This sequence comes from Eruca vesicaria subsp. sativa, assembly GCA_932364175.1. Lineage (NCBI taxonomy): Eukaryota > Viridiplantae > Streptophyta > Magnoliopsida > Brassicales > Brassicaceae > Eruca > Eruca vesicaria. Next base: position 160,140 of record CAKOAT010397377.1, read on the forward strand.
TAAGATCTACTTTTTCTTTAAATTTGTTTTATTACGTTTTTCGTATTTTTCCGCATTTATTTGGTTACTTGTCGTTGGCTTTCGCAGCGATCCGGTTCCTCTGAATAATTATGGTTTTCCTAAGTTTCCTTATTTAACGGAAATCGACAAGTGTGAATTTCGGTTCCCACATGAGTCAAGCTACTTTATTGCAGCAGTATTACTGTCGCAACTATTGTTCATCGGAAAAAAAATTATTTTTCTTTTTTTCTGTTTGTGTTCTATTTATGTTAGAATCGAGGAAGATGAGTTCTGCAACATGCATTGATGGACCGCTGGCCAGCGTATCCACCAAAAGAGCATCACGAGTATCGATCTATCGCCACTTAACTATGTCGTTCGACCCTCACCTTCAACGAGCAGGTATACCATTTTTCCTTGTTAATTTTAGTACTTATGATTTATTTTCCCACCGATCTTAGACTGTATAACATTGGATATAATGTTGTTTAAGCCTGGGGGAGATTTACTAACACTATGTTTTATTCTAAGTTTTATTCCGATTATTAAAAAAAAAACAGCAGAGAGTTCGAGGTGACCATCAGTCGATAACATCAGCTCAACATCAGTCGACCTTCACAACCTATAATCGATCGATATTCGCCCACCACAATCGATCGATACTCATTTGGTATTCTCGAACTTTTTCATTCTTTTACTCATGATTTATTCATCATAACCAAACCAAGACGGGATAACACTGAGGACAGTGTTATTTAAGTCTGGGGGAGGTTCCCTGATGTTTTTATCCATTGTGAGTTTTCTATATCTATTATTATATCTATTTAAGTTTTTCAAAGTTTATATTGAGTCAACAAGGGGATTATGATCATTTTAAATTTTTGCTTATTATCTAAACACACTATAGCACCATTCTTAGATTTGTTGACATCATAGTATACTAGAGATACTAAACTGGATCATCCTGCCATTATATCACACTTGCTTAGAAAGTTTGAAGGAATCGAAGCTGACCTCCAACTCTAATCTGACTAATTTGCTTGCTTTGGTGCTTGGTATAGATTGGATCAGAGTCCTCCTTTAGGTCTGAAAGGTATAAGTCTGTATATTTTTGGTTTCCTTCTCTCCTCTCTTTGGCATCTTAAAAAAAAGATTGAGATTATTTCCTGAGATGCAGAGGGGTAGGTACATTACCGATGACCCCACTATTCTAATTCAATGGAATGATCACCCATGGTGGAAACGATGGATAGGTATGACCTCATTATTCGCCCACTTTGTCAAAAAAAAAAAAAATCAATCAATAAAGGTGAACAAGATGGAAGGCATTAGTAACTCTCTTAGTTCACTGGCATTGAATTATAAAAGATTCAGAGAAGAGGGATATAAAGAGAAAAGAAACCATAATATGACAACGTGTTTACTCAGATACCTATTGGGGTTAGAATCCATGTATCATTTAATCAATACTCCCAAGGTAAAGTATGCACTTTATTTTATGTAATAAATGAGGCTAGTAGATGGGGTGAGTCAAGCTACTATTTGCTAAGTTGCTGATAGATTGGATTTGGTTGCTAAGCTAGGATATGGTATATAAAGTATTTCTGAGGTTAGCACTTATTTCATGTGGTTGCAACATAGTAGAGGTGATAATAGTAAGTTAAAGAATTTGTGAGTCCCTGCGATTTCAAATCTCTTTTAGAGAGACTGCTTGTTTGTTTTGCTTGAGGACAAGCCAAAAGGTAAGTCTGAGGGAGTTGATATACCATGATTTTGACCCACTTTTAGTCATGGTACATGAGTGTTTTAATAACTATTTATTATACTATAGAGGCTTTTTAGAGTATTTACAGGTTTATGTACGTTTTGAAGAAATATGGTGATTTTGATGTCTTTTGGAGCCTTTTGAGTGCAGAAGTGCTTAGACATGTCAGATGTTTAGCTATGTATTGAGACTTTCCCACCGTGAGATTGAGCCTATATTTTGAGACAAGATAGATCCTTGAGTTAGCTTTTCAATGCCACCGTTCTGAGGTCAATCAGCATCTTGTAGAAGAAGAAGTTATGCTCATTCTACTGAAGAGTGGTCAGACTACCTCGCGAGAGGAAGTTGTCGAGAAGATAAGGGGAAATCGATCGATGCATCACTCTTGATATCGATCGATATTGATCCAGGAACGCGGCCGAGCATATTTTATGACCTACTTAAGCCCAAAAGAAACCCTGTGGGAACCGAAATTCACCTACTGTCAATGAATCGTAAATAAGGAAACTTTGAGTAAACCCTAAGTTTCTAGAGGACCCGGCTATCGGCAGAACCGCACAACGATAATTAAGAAAACGATGAACTTAAAATTAAAATGAGAATGAAGGAGATTAAGAGCAAGAAGGTCTTTATTCCGAATCTGCGTAAGAAATGTTACAACGAGAGTGGCCTTACCTGCGTGAGCCGTCGGCGAAATCGGTAACTCTAGAAGTCTAAGACCGAAAAAACCCTAGTTGAGACACAGCTCGCTAACAGAAAACAGAAATATTCCTAAATGCTAAGTTTGGTGGTGAGAGCTCTGAAAATCGTGTCCCTGCTTCTTCCCCATGCCTCTTGCTTATATACTCCCTCCTAGGCGGTTTTAGTCTTTCCATTTTGCCCGAATTTGAGTTTATCGTGAATCTTCCATTTATCTCGATCATTCCTTTTTTCCCGCGGAAATCTTCTATTTATCTTCAAACTTGCCGTTTATCTTCAAACTTGACATTTATCTTCCTTCTGCTAGTAAACCATCAAAACGTTATCGTATCTTCGGGTTAGATTTCGTTAAGATCGCGAGATGGGCTCTTATCGCGTTTTAGGACCTTCTAGGCCGTTTTGCGATAAATCCGTTTTACGACTTTATACGAGATCGTTTCCTGATCCGATGCCATTTTTAGTAAATTCCCTGGGTTAATCGTAAAGTTTAGCTATGTTCGTTCCTTGGTTAATCGTTACCGTTTTTACGATTCACTCGACGCTTTTTATTAAAAACGCGTTTTTTTACGATTTTTACGAAAAATCTCGAATAAATTGTATATTTTAGGCAATGTTCGGTGTTTGGTTTAACCGTTGCCGTTTTATACAATTTCCTCGAGTCCTTTTCGAGAAAACAAAGTTTTACGGTTTTATCGTAAAACTCGAATGATAGGACGATCGAGACGGAACTGGAGACATTTCGACCGTGGTTCGGAACACGATCGTGTCGAAGGACGTAAGCCTTGAATCGGGGATACAGGAGATCAAGGATCGGGACGGTTGGTTCGACGTACGGCGAATCGAACCGGACCGGTTCAGCTCGCCGTTTGGCGAACTACCAGGGAAGCTTCTAGCTTGCCCAATGGCAAGCTATTTGGGACGAGACTAGCTCGCTGTTGGGCGAACTAGTCGGGACGAGGCTAGCTCGCCGTTGGACGAACTAGTCGGGACAAGGCTAGCTCGCCCAATGGCGAGCTAAGCCGGGACGAGACTAGCTAGCCGTTGGGCGAGCTAGTTGTGACGTGACTAGCTCGCGTTTTACGGCGGTTTCGGTTTTTCGCGGTTTCGTGCTTAATTTGGACGATCGTGTAATCGACGTTTGTTTCGTTTCCCCGAGATAACGATCTTTCTAATTTTCCGCCGATTTCCTTTGTTCAGAAATCTCTTTGGATTTATAAAACGATTCTTCGAGTTTTATAAAACGATTCTTCGAGTTTTATAAAACGATTCCTCGAGTTTTATAAAATGATTTCTTTTATCTTTTTGCGGGGTGTTTTGGCTGGACGACCAACAAACCCAAATTACCAAGATACCGCTGGACGACCAGAAACCCTATTTATTTGTTTTGTAAGCCACAGTTGACGGCTAAGCTTTCTTTTATACTTGTTCCTAGATTTAGGAGAGAAAGAAGGAACTCTTTTAGAGTCCACTTAGAACTCCTTTGGTTCTTTATATTTTATATATATTATTTCTCTGTTTCAGTGACAAACTTCATGTCTGGATAAATCCACATGTTAGATTTAGGGTTCAAATAGGTTAAGAGATTAGCCCTAAATATAGGTTGCTTGTTGTGATATTTATTAATAGAATTTTATTAATGCTTATGTTCTCGACTTGCTAACTAGAAACCTGATCTAAGGAGTTCTAGATATTCTGAATCCATTCTACTAAGCTAGGATTTGCTAGAGTATAGCGAGAGCTAGTTTTAGGGATCTTTAGTGAGCATAATTAGCTCGTGCATAAAGTTTGACTAGAGCGTGTCGATCGATATTCCGACAGGAAATCAATTCGACTTCGAAGGAAATGCGTAATCTGGCGAGGGCCAAAAGGCCTTTTCGAGATTGATTGACCGAGTATGCCTATGGTCTTAGAAAACATTTTTCAACTTTAGGTTTAATTTATAGAATGAAAGTTTCGTATAAATTTTCCTTTATTCGTATGGAAATTGTTTTTTTTTTATCAGAGGGAGACAAAGCCTAAGAAGCTCGATGCAGAGTCAATTGTGGGGTGATTTCTTGCTCGGATGTGACTAAGGGGAATGAGAGCGGAAGCCATTGAGCCAAAGGGTTAAAGAATGAGATCTTTCAGATCGTGGTGCGAGAAAATAAATTTTAGATTGGTCATCCAATCTCGGATCATACAGCTTGTTTTTTTGCTATAAGGAAAGTACTTTTTTTGTAAAACCTGTTACGTTTTCTTTCGAAAGTTACTTCGTATAACATGATTTTTGACTATACAAAGGATTTGTTTGTATTATCTGAATATTTTTTCCGCATATTTCTACGAGAGTTTGCTTTGTCAAAAGCGTTTTCTTGATGCAAGGAAAAATGTTTTTGAAGTATGGGAGTATACGAGTATAGTATACGCACTTACTCCTTCTTTTTAAAAGAAAGAAAATGGATGAAATGCTCTTTCAAAGAGTTGTGTATGTTTTTTCTTTCGAGGATTGGGAAGATCGACAATCCGAGTCGAATTTAAAGACCACAGTGGATTGATGATGACCTGGAGTATGTTAGTTTTACGAAAATTGCTAGGAACGAGTCGGCTTTAAGTCGACGTTCGTGTTTCTAGTTCTTTTTTTTCTGTAGGAATCGACATGAGTCAGTTCGAATGCGTGGCGATCGTTTCTCGGTTGTACGAGAGTTCAGATCAGTTTGCGAGTTCTGCCTGAACAGTTAAAGAACAAAAGATCAAGATAGGAGAAATCGCCTAAGACTTAGCTTGCTAGACTATCCACCTAGATTCTAAGTTCCTCAAGGTTCACGGTAGTTTCTAAGACGTTTTCATTCCTTTCCAAGAATAATTAGAATTCTCATACAACTTTCTAAATTGGACATACCTTAGTCTCATCGATGACTCGGGATTGCCTCTTGTTCAGTCTTCTTCTCCTCATGTCTTCTGACTTACTTTCTTATGAATTGGTTTTGGATGGAATACTGACGAGAATATCAGAAGTGCGGAAGGGATTTAGATTAGGAAAAATGAGCAATAGACACGATGTCATTCAGGTGAGGTCCTCAGTTCGTCGAGCTGTGACTGACCTGGTTCTGTCTCAGCCCTTATTTCCTTTGTTTTTCCGTTGATTGTCTCGTATGATCTTGTTTTACCTTTGCGAATGATGTTCTGTAAAATATTAACGAGTTCTAATTTTACGGAAGTTATTTCATAAAATCTTTTCGAGCGTATTTTTTTACAGAAGTTGTTCCACAAAATGTTACCGAGTTTGGCCGTACGAGTGCTGTTCTCGAAAAACTCATGTTTTGCGGCCGTTCCGCAAATTTAGTTTCAGGGTTTTAGTATCAGAAATTTCAGCAGTGAGGAGCTTGATTTATTGCGAGTCAACTTACTCAGAAAGTTTCTCGTTTTCGGCAGGATTGATCTGGGGAAGTTTTGAGTAATTGTTTTTCTAAAATAAGCTCAGTTTGCAAATGTTGAGAGTTTGATGATTATGTTTTATAATGGAAGCGACAGTATTTTATTAAACCTTAGGTTTCAGATACGTTTTAGTAGTGAGGGATATAGTCTTCCGTTTTGCTTTGTTTGGTATTCGTCAACTGTTTTTAGGTTTCAAGTGATTTTTCGGAAATCAACTTTGTTTCTCCGAAATTTATTTGGAAGAAGTACAGCCATGGGGGTTGCGTACCCGATTTCTGGTTCTTCTTCTTTCTGCGAGTAACCTAGGGTTTTTCCGCAGTTTCAGGGAGACCAAGTTTTATTTTTCCGAAGAGTTTTCAGAAAACGTCTTTTGGTCAAACCCTTACGCGCTGAGATTTCTCCAACTCGGTAATAAGAATAACTTTACAGGGTTGATATATTTTATCGTTACCCTTTGTGTTTAGAGAGAGTAATCGCGAGCTTGTTTTGGTTCTCTTCCTGTGGCAAAAAGTCGTGACTAGGTTTTCGATTTTGTCAATCTCTATGGCGTTTGTGGAAGCGTTAGCCATAGGAGCAGTTAGTGCTGCGAGTTTGTCTTTCATATATCTGGACATCGTTTCAATCAAGCGTTTTTCGGCTATGAGTTACAGTAATCCGTACCCTCCCCCCTCCTTCTAGCCAACTGTGGGAACCAAAATTCACACCTTCGATATCCGTTTAATTAGGAAAGTTAGAAAAACCCTAATTTTCAAGAGGTTCTGGATCTCTGCGAGAACCAACGACAAGTAACCAAACAGATGCCGAAATATGTAAAGACATTCAAATGGATTTATAGGAAAATAGTAGATCTTTATTTCAAATTTGCCAATGAGCATTCCAGAGACAAAAGCATACATGAAGCTTTTCCAGAAACGGGATTACAAAGGGAATCGCATGACACAGAAAATAAATCCTAACTAGGTTCGTAAGCATAACCATCCATGTCGAAAGAGACCTATGTGAGCTGCAGCTCGCTTAGAAATAGACGAGAAAGACGAAAAAGGTTTAAAGGATTTGGGGCTGGACCTTATGAAAGGCTGCCTATGTACCTCTTTCGAGGATCAAGTCGAACGTAGTTCAGTTATAAGGATTTGAACAAGAGATCGAACAGCCTAGGCGAGTTTGTCTAGTATGAGTGCAAGTCATAGAAACCGAGCTTGTTAAGAATAAAGCCTAAGGTTTCTAAGTGCAGAGAGTTCTGAGTCTCAAAGTTGTGCTCTCATAAGTCGTCCTATGCATCTTCATCCTAGAGTTCCTTATATACTCCCTTAGAGGCAGTTTGCCTCTTTCCGATTTTTCCCTTCGCTGAATCTGTCTCTTCTGGATAATTTCCATTTTCCTCCAATCTTCATGTTTATCTTCAGAAACTTGACATTTATCTCTTTGAAGTGTAACATTTATCTTATGCAAACAAAAAGAATAGACCGAGTCATACCGGTTGGGCTCGATTTCTAATAAATCATAAATGGGACATTGGTCTCGTTTAGACCAATCTTGGGCCATTTTTGGAGTTGAGCGTTTTTACGATTTCTTGAAAGAACGCTTCCGAAACAACGTCGATCCTTAAGGAAACCCAAAATTCTCGTATACAAGATACAACTTAAGGCGTTTATTAACCATTGTCATTTCAAACGATCTTTTCAGATCTCGCAAGAGAAAACGTGTTCTTACGATTATTACCGTAATGTTTTGACGGTAACTCCGAGCGAGACGAAACAAGAGACAATTTGATCGAGGACCGGAAAGAAAGTTTTTGGAACAGGATAAATCAGACTTAGTTTTATTCAATTGATCCACTTCGCTCGTTAGACGAGATGGATGGATCCACCTCGCCGAACGGGCGAAGTGGAGTTCATCGTTGATCCACTTCGCCCATTGGGCGAGGTGGAAGTCGTGTAGGATCCACTTCACCCAACGGGCAAAGTGGAAGTCGTGTAAGGTCCACTTCGCCCGTTGGGTACATGACCCTGTGAAGTTTTTGGTACCATGCTTTGTATTTGAATCTAAATCTCCTATTCCACCAGATAGAAGTGTGTAACCAGGTACCTACATTAGGGTATTGGATGATCATCAGCACCGTAGAAGCTTCTCAGAGAGGATTGAGATGTAGAGGTGAAGTCGACAAAGGTTCAACAGAAGTACCATCGATCGACACAGACCAAATACCATCGATAGACACCGACCAGAGACCATCGATTGACACTGATCAGAAACCATCGATCGACAGTGGACATGTATTAGAGCATGATGGATTCAATGTGTGTGGAACTTTTATTGCTGGAGGCACCATCACGCGATCAAACAAGTATGGGAGAAAGAAGAGGAGGAATTAGAAGAAGAGGAAAAGGATCAAGGGAGATCCTCATTTATCATTGACTATTCACTTCTCAGATTGTGTTTGAAAATCCAGAGTGCACAGCAGATGTTTCTCCTTATTACTTAGATGATAGGTTTGTTTTAAATTTGGTTTCATTTTCATTTATTAATAAATTTTTTTTTTCATTGATTTCAGTAAAAAAATGAAATTGTGAACCGTAAAGTTATTATAGCAGAAGCATTGTAGCAGCGATCGACACTGTAGCATTTCCGTCGATCGTCACTGTAGCAGTCCTGTCGAGCGACACTGTAGCTATGTAACTGTAGCAACTCTATTGCAGCAGTATTACTGTCGCAACTACTGTTCATCGGAAAAAAAATCTTTTTATTATTTTCTATTTGTGTTCTATTTATGTTAGACTCGAGGAAGATGAGTTCTGCAACATGTATTGATGGACCGCTGGCCAGCGTATCGACCAACATAGCATCACGAGTATCGATCTATCGCCACTTAACTATGTCGTTCGACCCTCACCATCAACGAGCAGGTATACCATTTTTCCTTGTTAAATTTAGTACTTATGATTTATTTTCCCACCGATCTTAGACTGTATAACATTGGCAACAGTGTTGTTTAAGCCTGGGGGAGATTTACTAACACTATGTTTTAATCTGAGTTTTATTCCTATTATTTTAAAAAATGAGCTGAGAGATCGAGGTGACCATCAGTCGATTACATCAGCTCACCATCAGTCGATCTTCACAACCTATAATCAATCGATATTCGCCCACCAGCATCGATCGATACTCATTTTGTATTCTCGAGCTTTTTTCATTCTTTTACTTATGATTTATTTATCATAACCAAACCAAGACGGGATAACATTGAGGACAGTGTTATTTAAGTCTTGGGGAGGTTCACTGATGTTTTTATCCATTGGGAGTTTTCTATATCTATTTAAGTTTTTCAAAGTTTATATTGAGTCAAGAAGGGGATTATGATCATTTTAAAATTTTGCTTATTATCTAAACACTATAGTACCATTCTTAGATTTGTTGACATCATAGTATAGTAGAGATACTAAAGTGGATCATCCTACCATTAGATCACACTTGCTGACCTCCAACTCTAATTTGACTAATTTTCTTGCTTTGGCGCTTGGTATATATTGGATCAGAGTCCTCCTTTAGGTCTGAAAGGTATAAGTCCGTATATTTTTGGTTTTCTTCTCTCCTCTCTTTGGCATATTAAAAAAAAGATTGAGATTATTTTCTGAGATGCAGAGGGGTAGGTACATTACCAATGACCCCACTATTCTAATTCAATGGAATGATCACCCATTGTGGAAGCGACGGATAGGTATGACCCCATTATTCGCCTACACTTTGTCAAAAAAAAATAAAAAAAATCAATCAATAAAGGTGAACAAGATGGAAGGCATTAGTAACTATCTTAGTTCACTGGCATTGAATTAGAAAAGATTCAGAGAAGATGGATATAGAGAGAAAAGAAACCAAAATATGACTACGTGTTTACTCAGATACCTACTGGGGTTAGAATCCAAGTATCATTTGATCAATACTCCCAAGGTAAAGTCTGCACTTTATTTTATGTAATAAATGAGGTTAGTAGATGGGGTGAGTCGAGCTACTATTTGCTAAGTTGCTGATAGATTGGATTTGGTTGCTAAGCTAGGATATAGTATATAAAGTATCTCTGAGGTTAGCACTTATTTCATGTGGTTGCAACATAGTAGAGGTGATAATAGTAAGTTAAAGAATTTGTGAGTCCCTGGGATTTCACATCTCTTTTAGAGAGACTTCTTGTTTGTTTTGCTTGAGGACAAGCAAAAAGGTAAGTCTGAGGGAGTTGATATACCATGATTTTGACCCACTTTTATTCATGGTACATGAGTGTATTAATAACTATTTATTATATTATAGAGACTTTTTAGAGTATTTACAGGTTCATGTACGTTCTGGAGAAATATGGTAATTTTGGTGTCTTTTGGAGCCTTTTGCGTGCAGAACTGCATAGACATGTCAGATGTTTAGCTATGTATTGAGACTTTCCCACCGTTAGATTGAGCCTATATTTTGACACAAGATAGATCCTTGAGTTACCTTTTCAATGCCACCGTTCTGAGGTCAATCAGCATCTTGTAGAATAAGAAGTTATGCTCGTTTTACTAAAGAGTGGTCAGACTGCCTCGCGAGAGGAAGCTGTCGAGAAGATAAAGGAAAATCGATCGATGCATCACTCTTGATATCGATCGATATTGATCCAGGAATGCGGCCAAGCATATTTTATGACCGACTTAAGCCCAAAAGAAACCCAAATTACCAAGATACCGCTGGACGACCAGAAACCCTATTTATTTGTTTGGTAAGCCACTATTGACGGTAAGCTTTCTTTTATTATTGTTCCTAGATTTAGAAGAGAAAGGAGGAATTCTTTCAGAGTCCACTTGGAACTCTTTTGGTTCTTTATATTTTATATATATTCTTTCTCTGTTTTCTCTATTTAAGGTTCAAATAGTTTAAGAGATTAGCCCTAAATATAGGTTGCTTATTGTGATATTTATTAATATTAAGGTATGGTAATAAGCAAGTAACAGAGTTGATTTGGTTTCAGATTATTAAAGAGAGTTAGATTCAGAGTGATTCATTGGGATACTTAAGATCATGAGCTACACAAGGCTAGATAAACCCACTATCCTAGTGTCTACCAATTTATCAAGCAATCCTAATACCTAAACTATCGTTTGGATTAGAGACTGATGACAATCATTCAGCTAAGATTCAATTAGTTCATGATTTATCTTAGCATTAGCTTTCGTTGGCTAAGGACAATTCGCCTATCTATGCTTTTTCTAGCAACCTAAAACACTTTTGATGATTAGATTAAACCTAATATCAGATGCTAAATGTCCAGTTTAACACAAGCATTAAACATAGAAATAGATAGAGATATCAAAGAATAACAATCCTATTTGTGTCTAGCTCATTGATCCATGATCCTTAACACCCTAAACCTAACAAGCGATTACTCAGCCATGAACTGAGAAATGACAGAGACAAAATATGAAAGAAACAAGCTGAATCAATAAATAGATAAGATCGGTTTCATGATTCTTCTCAAGAGTGTAGAGATCCTACTCCCTTAACAAGAAGAAAATCGCAATATTAAAAGCCCTAGAGTCTGGTTTCTCTTGCAAAAACTAGAGTAGAAAATAAAAGAAGATAGGAGGCACTTTTTATATGGAGCAACCATTAGGTTTGAGAGAAGATAGGGTAGTTGGGGGAAAATCCTGAAATATTATGGAGGTTTTCTTAATTGTCAAGAACAATCACTCGGCTGTTCCTGGTGGGAATAATCGTCGGACTGCTCTGCCTGGCTGTTCCGCATGAAAACACTCCAAAATTGGCATCTTTATTCGTAGACCCTATTTCAACTCTTTTCAACTCTTCCACCTATTTCAGACCTAAAATGACTCGAAAAGGACTGGACAGATAAGAAATAGACTTAGAAACCATTTGAAAGTGTATGTACAATTATATCAAAAACACCATATATCATATAGCTGGGGGATTTGACTCGGATCCCGGTTGAGTAGCTTCAACAGTAAGGTTTGGCCTTCGGCAGTCTCCTTTACTATGTCTCGAGTGACATTCCAGTTACGTTAGGGATCTCTTCCCTTTCCATTGACTCTATCTCTACGTGATGCCTCTCTTTGTTTACTTGAGACAAATGACTCATCATATCTTCGTTTATTGTATGAGTCTCGGATAGGAGCTCTTTCACGATCACTAGTCTTATTTCCATGGTGGTGATCATATTTTTCATTGGGAGAGGATCAACTCGTGGATCATACCAAGAGTCAACGCGTTTTCAAACGCTATCGTGGGTGTCACTATGAGTGTCCTCCTTATTGTGTCTTTTTTTGGAAGATTGAGGTAAGGAATGTTTAGAGTTTTCTCCCATTTTTTGAGCTTCCAATCTGTTAGAGATTGCATGGCTCATGTCTTAATCTAAGCGTGCTCTTTTCTCATGTCTTTCAGGTTCGGTGAGTTGTGGGCAAGAGTTAATTTCATGAGAAACAAGACAAGATGAAAATGCTTATAGTGAAGATAGAGGTTACAGTATACAAGCTTAACTGGAACAATCTCACCTGGAGGTAACTGAGCACGAAGGACAAACTTCAGGGGACAATCTATGTTTATCTCGAACTCTTAGTAGCTTGAGCTTCTATAAGTCCCACAGTACCTAGTCTTGCTCCCAAAGATTCAAAGATATGATACATCTAGAAGTGAGTTAGGAAACCAATGACACTGATCCAAAAAATCATGGTGTTGGGGAAAGTATCGCCGACATGTGGGATCCAATGTTCTAAGGAGATGGCCCATTTGTTGAAGTGGCATAGTCTCTTGCTCAAGACTTTAACAAGGTCAGACCCTGAATCAAAATCAAACTGGAATCTATGGTTTCCCAGATATAGAACTCTAAATCTTCCCTCCACATCCCAAATACCAATACATGATAGTAGAGAGAAAGGGTCTCCACACTGAATCGCTCAGTGTTGAAAATTCGCCCCACTAGACTGAGTTTGAACTATGAAATTACCTAAGAGTTTTTTACATTTGTCATGATAACTGTTGGTGTCAAAATCAGTCACGACGGAATCAATGGCTAAAAGTCTCCGCAAAAGTAAAAATAAAAATACGTTTTATAAAACTCCAAAGATCGTTTTATAAAACTCGAGAATCGTTTTATAAAACCCAGAGATCGTTTTATAAAACTCGAGAATCGTTTTATAAAACTCGAGAATCATTTTATAAAACTCGAAGAATCGTTTTATAAAACTTTAGAATCGTTTTATGAAACTCGAGAATCGTTTTATAGAACTCGAGAATCGTTTTATAAAACTCGAGAATCGTTTTATAAAACTCGAGAATCGTTTTATAGAACTCGAGAATCGTTTTATAAAACTCGAGAATCGTTTTATAAAAATCGAGAATCGTTTTATAAAACTCGAGAATCGTTTTATAAAACTCGAAGAATCGTTTTATAAAACTCGAGAATCGTTTTATAAAACTCGAAGAATCGTTTTATAAAACTCGAGAATCGTTTTATAAAACTCGAGAATCGTTTTATAAAACTCGAGAATCGTTTTATAAAACTCGAGAATCGTTTTATAAAACTCGAGAAT